>JABAKD010000017.1:9734403-9749403 GCA_012845835.1 Undaria pinnatifida | reverse complement strand
TGGTAGAACGGCCGAGTGGAGTGAGACGAGAGGGCTGAAAGATACGCATATTAAATATACGTTCTCATCCTCCAGGTACGACGAAAGCTCGGACATATATATATGATAAATAAGGCATGAAAAGAAAACAATAAAGAAAAAGGAAGACGGAGAAAGACAGGGCGTAAGGGAACCAGGAGTTACGGGGGATCGAAGGCCACAGTAGTAGCACTCTGTAGGAGGTCGCGTGGTAAAGCAATCTGTGTTGCGGTGTGCTGGCTCAGTCTGCAGCCCACGAAAAGCTCTCGTGAATACTGCATTCGGACGTCGAATATCGCGTACCAAGTAAGTGCGTATCCTTTTTCCGGCACGTACATATTTCGATATAGAGCCCCATCCGGAAGTCGTCGCAATTATTGAGGCGCTAGACATATTTTCTAGCTTTTTCATCGGACCTCGCTGGGCATCCCTTAAACGGCTTTTTCTACGAGTATGTTCCATCACAGGAACGTATTAAATGACCGTACGTATAGACAGCTGTGATTCGAGTGGAGTCAGGGATTGCATGCAACGGAGCTTGACGAGAGTAAGGGGGTGAAAGTGAGGAGTTACAGGAACGGCGATAGGAAAAGGAAACGGACAAAAGAGGGTCAACTACGATTTCAGGGATTGCATGCAACGGAGCTTGACGAGAGTAAGGGGGTGAAAGTGAGGAGTTACAGGAACGGCGATAGGAAAAGGAAACGGACAAAAGAGGGTCAACTACGATTAACAGTTTGTGCCACAAGACGGAAAACCAACGCGGGGCATTAGACTTCATACGGACGAGGCACTGATATTGAGGTGGGGGAAATCAGCTGTGAAAGAAAGATTTCAGCAGTCAGCTATTATCGCATATTGTCCCATAGACGATTGTGAGACAAACACGACAAGACCGTGGGATAGGTATTACCACAGCACCTCTCGTTGATGGCCTGCGAGTCCTGACTGGCGTAAATTGTCTGTTTCGGAAGCGCAACGGACATACTGCTGTACAAGCGTCGGAGGCCACGGGTAGCGTACTGTTGTACGAGCCGCGACCAATGCACGAGCCTAGGCGAACGACGTTGGAAGGACCTTTGGGTAGGACACCAAACGCCGTTGGGCGGACCTCTTGGGAGGGGCATCACATCGACGAGGTTTTCCGGCTGGATTAGACTTTCCGCAAAGGGAGGCAACTCGGAACGACGATCCGGAAAGTCAGGGAAGGGTTACTATACGAGGACCTTAGGAAAAGGACATCCCGCAGGGGGAGGAAGAGGGGATCGAAGTTATACTCACCATTGTCGCGGAAAAGCATAAGGGTGTTTAACGCTCACCGTATAGAGAGTGGTTTAGGGTTGCGAAAGTGTGGGCACCCTCGCAGACGCGAGGGTGCCCATAATGTCAGGAGAAGGCAACCGCCAAGGACAAACTATTAGAGGGGAGGGGGAAGGTACACCAGTACCTATGCGTCCAGAGAATGTTAGAGTGTCTGCAAGCACGGCTACGGAAGCTCAAAGGGGAATGGGCCTTCAAGAGCGGGAGGAGAACGATGCGTTACCGGCCAACGTACGGGGTCCGTCGGGGGAACTACTGTCAGCAGGGCGAGGGCGATGGAGGACCTTACCATCGTGGCTAGCAGGACGATCACACAGGTTAGGCGGAGTACAGGGCCATTCCCCCCCTATGGCGACGCCGGCGGATACCCGGACCCAACAGAGACCGGTCAACCACACCATAGAAACTGCAGCACAGCCAGCAACTACGGCAACAGCCCAATCACTATGCCCATTGCCAGCGGGGCGAGGACGGGGGAGGACCCTCCCGGCATGGATGCAGTCTAGGGTCACGGGAACAATCCCCGAACCGGGAGGGTTACAACAACAGACAGCAAATGGGGAGGAGTCGGAAACCGGTTGTCTCGGGCAGCAAGGAAGAAGAACCATAGCAGGGGCCACAGATTTTACAGCGGGTGCGTCGACAAGTGCATTACCGGCGATAGTGCCACTGCCGGTAGGGGACGTAGAGCAGACGACGGCCCCGGCATGGACACGAGCCCTGACAGGGGGGTTAGCCCTTGCAGGAGGGGTCCTTCGGCATCAAATGCCGAGTGGGGCTCAACAGGAGGAGAACCAGACGCCTACGGAAGAAGGGAGATGTACGACGGAGGGACGGCTGGCGACGGAGCGCGCGAGACGGACGACTCTCCCGGTAAGGGCTAACACAGAGACAAGAGTACCAGGTGTTACACCAGGAGGGGTTCAGCAGCCTTCGTCACGCCGACCGATGGCGACGAGTGATAGGAACGTTGCCCCGTCTCCCCACACCAACGGAGCTCAGCAGAATAGGGCAGCATCAGGCGATCGACCCTCGCTTCGACCGACGTTGCGGCGGAGGCGTCGTTCTCCATCGCCAGCTGCGGTGGACCGAGCGATGGTGCCACGGCCGATGGGGCGTGGGAGGTGGACGACTACTCCGGCATGGATGCACGCGAGGACGATAGGGGGGTTGCAGCATCAAGCGTCGAGTGGAGTGCAGCAAGAGAGGGAGCGGGCGTCCGCGACAGTAGGAAGGTGTCCATCGCAGGTCCCACCGCTGGTGGAACGCGAGAGTATATGTGCAGCGACACAAGGTCCCGGTGTCGTATCAAGCGGGCCCCAGCAATTGACGTCGCGTCGGTCGCTGCCAATGACGGGTGGGAACGCTCCCCCATCGCACTGCATCATTGGGAATCGGAGGAGTAGGGCAGCATCATGTGATCGGCCCTCGCCACGACCGACAACGCGGCCGAGGCACCGCTCGCCATCGCGCTGTAGAGGGAATATCATAAATACTCCGGCTTCGCTCCTACCAGGAATCTTAGGGCGCCGGCAGCGGTCCATCTCCCCTCCCACAGGAACACCGGTGCGCCCGCACCAGCGGCTTCGGTTCACTTTTACCGAAAACACACAGAACCAGAGAGCCTTGGTGCCTCGCAGAGACAATCTAGCCGTCCAAGGCCGTAACCCGCGCCCATCCGAGAATATGCCTACCCTTTCCGAGATTATAGCCAATGCCCGAGCGTGGAGCAACAGAGCAGAGGCAAGAGGGGCCGGTGCGCAGTTGGTATCAGGCCCCCAAGTAGTAAATGAGCTTGGTGGGAGACATTGCCATCCTAGCACTTGTCAAAGTGCTGGGAGAGAGGCTACACGGAGACAGAGCCCTTCGCCAATGGAGGTGGAAGGTGCGCACATCCATATTTCGCAATGTAGGACACGGCGTCGCCGTCATACTTGTGTCACCGGAGGCGTTGGGTTGGGTAGGAGGAGGAGTTTGATCCCTTCCCGTGTCAGGAGAGGTCGAGGAGGCGAGGTAGCGCCCACGGAAAACAGAAGGACGAGCAATGGACCCTCCCACTCCTCTCTGTTATTGAATGAAGCAGTTCCCGCACCTCAAAATGTCCGTCGTGCAGCCGGAAACTCCGCCCAGCCGAGGATTCTATGCGGGTCCACACCTGAGAGGACCCAGCAGAGATATCAGGCTTTCCCTTCCAGCGACAGTGTCCATAGTATGCCATCGGACACGGCACTAAGGTTTCGTGACTCGAGTTTCTGTTCCCAGGATGCACGTAGTGGAGCGAACATCTTTGTTCGGGGGGGTATTTCAGGGGCGGGAACATCTACGAGGACTAGTAGGAGAGCAAACAATCCCCCCCCCATGCCACCGGGCGCGACACCGGGCTCTCGGGACTCAAGTCACAGGTATCAAGAAGCTCGATGCGCTTCAAGTATTTCCTTCCGGAGGGGGGATACTAGAGAGCCTACGCCTACGCGCAGTCAGCAGGGGTGCCACGCGACCTTCACAGGCGGCGGCAATCAGAGTGAGGTCATGTCTCCCCACCCTCGGCCATTAGGCACAGCACCGACCTTCCGGCACTCCAGAGCGACGCCTCAAGACGCTCGTCTTGCCGGCGGAAGCCCTGTCGGCATGAGGCCCTTGCGGGGCCAAACAATTCTTAGCAGTCCGCAGGAGTGTCGGATGACGCTCGGCGGTGGCGGAGCTCATGATGGAATAGGGTCTGGATCTTCTCCTCCGCTACCACCGGGCGCGACAGCAGGTTCCCGGGTCTCAAGAACGCCCCCCCCCGCCCCCGACGAGAGAGAAACATGTGGGGGGCGACGTCAAGAAAGCATCGATCAGATGGAAGTTGACCCTGTTCAAGGGAGTACACCGCGAGAGGATAATCCGTCCCGTAGGGAGAGACGTAGGGCAGGGGCGGGAAGAGGTGACCGCCAACCCAACAGTGGTAACACACCGGAAAGAGGTGCCGACGGGGCAACGCCGCGACTAGGATTGTCCACATCTCCGGGAACGGCCGCAGGTGAAAGGCGACGGGCCACGAACAGTACACCGGCGGAGGGCCTCATCTCCTCCAGGACGAGGGCGCGCACCCGTTTAGCTGCTACCATCAGCGCGCGATCATCGGACGGGGGAAGGGGGAGGCAGCTTCTCACTGGGCTATTCCGCGGAGTGTCGCCTCACCAGCCAACGATAGCACAGATGGAGTCATCGGCAACACACTCCCAACCAGCACAGTCGTTGTCGGAACAACCTCCGGACACGCCTGGTGCATCACAGCCGCCGACAACGGAATTGGTACCACCCCTAACTACACCACTTACACTTGAGGATTCTAGCACACCCGTCATAGAAAGTGCGCCGCTAACGGGAGATCCACCGTTTCCACTTGGGGGTTCAAGCACACCTGTCATAGAAGGTGCGCCGCTAATAGGAGAGACGCCACCCCAGACATCAGGTTCTGCACAGGCACCAATCTTCGAGTCACGCCCACCTCAGCCTGCATCAAGGGGGGAGTCTCAATCGTCGACACACCCCTCCCTAGCGATATCGGTGCTCGCCTCGACCCCTCCGACGACACCGCAACTGCCGTTAGCTACCTCTCCATCTTCCAGGCCACCCACAACGTCATCGCCAAGTCCGTCACCGTCATTGTCGCCGCCGCCGCAGCTGCCCACAACTGGCCATTCCTCGACGGCGACACCTATCTTGACATCGAGTGTGGTCCCTGCGCTCGAAACGCCATCGCAGACAGTGGTCAGGACGGCAGAGGCAGCATCGCCAAGGCCGTCACGGACGACGCCTACACGGACGGCGGAGGGAAGGGGTTCGGCACCCGTACCGATGCCCGAACGACCTCCTTCTCCGCCACGGACACCATCGCCGACGATTACAGAAAACCAGCTCCGGGAGGAACCCCCGGAAAGCTGCTGTGTATGCTATGAGGCATTGTCCTCTCCTTTGGTATATTTAGAGAGCTGCTCCCATCGATTGCACCTTCCGTGCTACGCTGCACTCCGAGTCAGAACGGAGGCCGATCTACGGTGTCCGGCATGTCGGGCGACCGTAACAGTCAACGAGGCCGACGGGATGGCGCTCCGCCAGCACAGCAATGAGGTCATGGTGGAGGTGTTGACGGTTGCGCGGCAAGATATGCCAGCTGACGGGGAAGCAAGGCTGACAACAAGGGCCGCAAGAGAAGGCAGGAGGCGGCGAGCGATATGCAGCGTTTGTCATGGTTTGGTTGAGGAGACTAATTGCGTACAAGTGTCCTGTTCGTGCGACGCACACCGCCGTTGTGCTTTAGGCTTTTGCGAGGACGCAATCCCCCGGGCTAGGACTTTCGGAGGGGCACACCTAGTCACGTGCCCGAACCCGGCTCTGCACGAGGAGCATCAAGAGGTCGATCTACACCCCCTCCTCCAACAGATTCGGGCCCTTGGCAGGTCGGTGGACACGACGGAAGAACACGAGATCAGAGCCAGAGTAACTGCAGCTGAGCAGCGCCTCCGGAGAAGAGCGCACATTACCCCGGAAGTGGTGGACTTATCGCGGAATCTCGCAGAGCGAGATGAGGAGGACCACCACGGAGAATGGCGGGGCACGATCCCCCAGCAACATGTGCAAGCGCCGTGTGGGGTCTGTGGCAGGCACTTGGAGGATGACCAGAGGTTCGCTTTTGGTGGCTGGCTCGTCCACAGGAGGTGTGCCGTTGAAAGCGCAGCAGGAGCAGACGGCAGGGGGGACGACCGATTTGGGGTAGCTATCCGAGACGGGACAGGAGTGTCGCGTCGGAGAACGTTCCGACTCACGGCAATAGTGCCCAGAATCCATATGAGATACGACCGTACGACCCCGGATGGCGCTCACCAACAACGACAGTTGGAGATATTGTGGCGATCACTAACCTCGGGTGTAGAGGAGGCCGCGAGTCAGGGTGAAGGGGGTCAAGACGTTGAAGGGGGATTGGAGGAGTCCGAGGAATTTTGGTGCACGTACTGCGGTTGGCCTCTCGATAACTCTAGTGGGGAGTCGGGGGAAGACGACGCTCGAGTACCCGTTCCGTGCGCCCATGGAGGCTTTGTGCACACCCGCTGTATGCTGGACCGCGCGGAAAACCTCGCGAGAGGACTTGAGGATCCTAGGCCCTGCGTCGCGTGTCGCTCGGCGTGGCCGGGAGGAAGCCGACCTCCCCATCCGGCGGAGCTGGCAAGAGGGATATCCATGGACGGTCATGAGGGAAGGTGGGGGGCGGTGAGAGGTGCCCTGCAGTTCGCCACCCGCGTTCAGCGGCACATATCCGAACTGGAGTCAGCCAACTATGTGACGACTGGCATTTACGGTACGTTCGAGCTCATGTTACATGCACACGGAAGGAGCTCAACCTCCTCGTTCTTGCTATGCTCCCTATTTTGCGATGCGCTGGACCTGCCTCAAGGGGCATACCTTGATTTTCCCCGACCGAGGGAATGGGAAATGGCGGCAGGCCGATACCGTACGCTGTTCACTGCGTACGCCATCCATCCGCAGGATATCCTACTCCGACTTCAAAATCAAAGACTCTACATCGCACCTCACGTCCTACAATATCTAGTAGGTCTCGACGCCGAATGCGAAGAGCAACTAACGAGGTGGACGCTCGGGGTCCGAAGCGCGCTGGAAGCGGGTGATGCTCTCCCTTCCTTTTCAACAGCGATGGCAGCGACACCGGAGAGAACGGACCGGCCGCCGGAGAACGACCCTTTACACACGGGACCAACTGAACAAGGAGGCGCTGGTAGAAGTGCAGCAGAGAGGCGTCATGCCACGGGAAGCAGGGGTGCATCTCCCTGCGCCTACTGCGGGCGGGCACTAGAGGAGCCTACTGGGGATTCGGCGGTGGACTCTTTATGGGCAGTTATTCCGTGTCCCCACGGAGAACAAGTACATGCCCGCTGCATGCTAGACCGTGCGGAATGCCTCGCGAGTGGGCATACAGACCCACAACCATGCGTCGCGTGTCGCTCGGAATGGCCGGCAAGAAATCGGCCTCTTCATCCGGCTGAGCTGGCTGAGGACCTTCCAAGGCCACGCCCGGGGGGAAGGTGGCCGGCAGTAGCGGGAGCCCTGCAGTTCGCTGAGCTCTTGGAGGAGGACGGTCCCCGGTTGGACCCAGCTAGTTACGTCACGACTGGTTCCCACGATACTTTTGAGGGGATGGTGAGGACCCACGGGCGTAGCCCAACCTCCTCGTTCCTGTTGTGCACCCTGTTCGCAGATGCTCTTGGCCTGCCCCAAGGCGCCTACCTTGACTTCCCCCGACCGAGAGAATGGAGAGCGGCAGCCGGTCACTACCGCGAGATCTTCGCCGCGTACGGCATCCGCCCACAGAATACTGTACTCCGACTCCCGAACCGAAGGATCTACATCCTGCCTCATGTCCAAGAGTTCTTGGCGGGCCTCGACTCGACGTGGGAGGACCGCCTAACGAGGTGGACCCTCGGGGTGCGAAATGCGTTAGAAGAGGGGGAGGCGCTTCCTCCGTTCCCGACGGCAGCGTGGACCGTCGGGTCCCAAAACGGGTTTGAGGCAGGGTACGAGCTGCCTCCCTCCCCGACGGCAGCGGACGTAACATCGGAAGGAACAGACCCGGTGCTGGAGAGTGACTCATTAGCAGTGGGAGTAACACAACCGGAAGGGGCAGCCCCGGCGTCAGAAGGTGATTGGAGGGTAAGGGGGCAGGCGGAGCCAGGAGGCGCCGCTTCTTATGCAACCGTGGAGAACACCCTCATGGCCGAACAAGAGGATGTCACGGCGGCGGGACCCTTGCCCCCCCCCCTGAGTCAGCCCAGCGCCACCCCAGCGGCGGTGAGGGGCACGGCTGAAGGAACGGGCCCGGCACGGGAGAGCGACCCTTCAGCAGCGGGCGTGGCACCACCGGATGGTGCAACTCTAGCGTTAGAAGGTGACCCGGGGGGGAGGGAGCAGACGGATCCAGGAGGTGCTGTACCTGTTACCACGAGAAACTCCCGAACTGCCGAAAACAGGGAGGCGATGGCGCCGGGACACTCGCGCGCGCCCCCATCACAGCCCAGCGACACCCCAGCAACATCGAGAGCGACTGCGTCTATTTCCACTGGTGCAGTGGAGGGTGGGAGAAGCACAAGAGGCAGACGAGGTCGACCGCGCGGATCCGGAAGAGGAACACGAGCGACGAGAACTGGGAGAGGAGGCACCACGAACCGGGGGCGAATCCCTCGACATGGAAACGGCGAGGTTCCCTCGGCCCCTGCCGAAGGAAGGGTTGGCGGTGGAGAAAGAGAAGGCGGGGACGGAGAGGGAGGAGGGTCAGCACCAGGGAGCGTAACGCATCTTCGCGCTTTCATTGCAGACGACCACAGCGGTACGAGCTGTGGGGGCTGTAGATCAACTATTGCTCGGGGACACCGAGTGGTGGGGTTGCCCTGTGGACGTCAACATGCAATGCATGCGCGGTGCGTGGTGAATGCGGTCAGACGAGGCGGGGCGCAGGCGTCGTTTCTCTGCGGAGCAAGGGGATGCACAGTCCGCCATGGAAGACGAGAAGCAATAGAAGCAGCAGTCCAGGCCGACCCTGGACTACGCGTGACGGCAGCGGGACTCGGGGGGAGACCTGACGATGGCGAGGAAGAGCGCCGGGATGGCCTCTGCTATCCGTGGGACCAAAACACATTGGGAATTGCGGGACCGCTCGATGATGTCTCCCTTGAGGACCTCCAACAACGCTTCGCCACTGTTGTCAAAGTGCAGCCGAGGCTGGCTACTGCCCACGCCAAGCTTATCACCCATGTGCTTGGCCTCCTCAATCACGCCTTGGGAGAGCACCGTCAATCCACACAATCGGAGACACCGCAATCACTGCTGAGGTCAATCAAGTTGTGGTACATCCTCCCAGCTCTACTACACTCGCAGGATGGCCGAATGAAACGGCGTGAGAGGTTTGCGTCTGCCGAACGCGGTGACCTCACCCTCTTGCTCCCGTGGTTAATGGAGTACACCCGTCGAACATCTATGAGGCAAATCGGTCAAGCCCGAGAAGAGACGGACGCTGATATGTTTAAGAGGGCATCATCAGCATGCCGCCATCGAGGGGGGGTGACTGTGGCAGCACGCAGCCTTCTCGCGGAACCGCGCGCGCCGGGGAACGACGAAACGTGGGAGCGCGTAAAAGCAAAGTTCCCGGAGGAGAACCAGGCCTGCGTCTCCGAAGCTGCAGCAGCAGCGGTGGCAACAAGTTCCACCGACCAGGAGGAAGGGAGTGTACCCAACTGGCGCCCGGAGGAAGAGTTCGACCCACAGGTGGCCCTCGAGGTAATCAATTCTCGCAACGCCTTATCAGGCGCGGGAAGCGACGGTCTGCGATTCTCGCACTTACAGTCAATAATCAGGACTGGTTTTGGGCGCGAAAAATTCGGAGCTGGCATCGAAGCCTTCTGGAGAAGAATTATCGATGATCCAAACGCCTTCCCGCCTGAATTCTGGCAGCTCTTCTTGCAATCCAACCTCACTGCCCTGGGTGAAAAATGCCGCCCCGTGTGCGTGGGGATGACGTGGAGGCGGCTTATTGCGGCCGGAACCATGCGGCAGTGGCGACCACGGCTGGAGGAGGCCAACCGTGAAGCGAGACAGTTTGGAGTCGGAGTACGAGGGGGGGTGGAACAGGTAGCGCTACGCGCAAGAATACATCACGAGGCAAACAACTGGCTGATCCTCACCGATTGCTCCAACGCATTCAACACAGTGAAGCGGACTGCTATGCTAGCGGAGGCAGCCACTTGCGTACCGGCGCTTACACCGTTCGTGGCAAAATGTTACGGCGAGATGTCTGCGCCCGTGTTTTTTCAGATGGAATCGGGAGAAAGGCGGAAGATCGACTGCTCCAGCGGGGTACAACAAGGTGATGCTATGGGGCCAGCGTTGTTCTGCATGCCGCTCCTGCCGGTGCTGAAGCGGACACGGGAGGAGTTCGAGCCAAGAGGTGTAGAGGCATTCGCCTACCTAGATGATATTAGCATCGGAATGATGGAAATCACACCCGATACTGTGGAAGTGGTACCCTTTCTCCAGCGTGAGCTGTCCAACATCGGAATTGCGATCAACCCGAGCAAAACGGTTGCCCTGCCCCCAAAGGGGCACGTACCTACGCCGGAACAAATCGCCCTTCTTGAAGGCATTGGCGTCAGCATCGCTGAACGTGGTGGGGTTCAGGTGGTGGGGGTGCCCATCGGCACAGATGAGTACGTGAGGGAGAGCGCAATGGAGATAGTCCGAAACGGGGGAGCGGAGCAACTTGCGCGGATGTTGTCGCGCATGCCGGACAAGCAATCAGCCAACCTGATTGCCACCGGCTCCATGGTTCAGCGGACCTCCTACCTTGAACGCGTGATGGACCCAGAACTATCGCTGGCTGCATGCAAAAAAGCAGATGGCAACGCCTTGTGGATGTTGGAGAAATTGCTCGATCTCCCGGGGGCAGCAGAAGAATCATCGTTCTTCGTGGACGGGTGCCCGACAAACATGTTGACCCTGCAACCCCATCAACAGGCGCAGGCGAGCCTGTCCACGGGGGCCGGAGGGTTTGGGCTGTCGTCGGCTGAAGCCCGGAGGATGTCAGCATCCGTTGGGAGCTTAGTGGCGACGGTGCCAGAGGTGCTTGCTGATCTATCCGGCGCAATAGGGAACAAAGTCCGGAGGGAGCTGCCCGATTCTGACCTCGTGCGACGCATCTGGAACAGCATCAGGGACCTGCGCGATGTGCATGGGGTTTCAGAGGAGGCCATGGCGAACATCGTACCGGAAAGCTGGCGAGACAGAGCATTCCGAGCAGGAGGACAAGGTGCCTCAGGGCGATCAATTACAGACGCGTTGCCTGCACACGACGCCGAAACTATCAGCTCCAGTAAAGCGCAGCATAGACTGGGTAAACTGGTAAACCGAGTACGTTATGAGAGGTACGTCTCTTCGCTGGACCAGCTCCCTGAGACGAGGCCCCAGCGAGACACAAGCGAATCTCAAGGCGAGAAGGAGACACGAGACTTGGCCAGGGCCCGGCAACGGAGTCAATCGGGATCAGGGGCTACCGCCTTCCTAAGGGCGAGACCTGTAGACTCAGCTAGAACCATCCCTGCATCAGAGTTCGTGACTGCGGGGAAGAGATTTCTGGGGATAGAAGAATTCCTCGCGGCGAGATGCCCATGCTGCGGTGAAGCGGAGGTTAATACGCGGCATGCGCGATTGTGTCATCGAGCGGGCGCGCAAGTGAACCAGCACCAACCCCTCGTGCACGCGCTCTCCCGCACCCTTAAGAGCATGTCCGTCCGCCACCAGGTGGAAAGCGGAGCCCCGTTCCACGCAGACAGGGATTTGCGAATGGACATCGTGATTGAGGCAGGTGGACTAAGAGATGCTACGGCACCGGAGTATCGCGACAAGTCGATACTCCTCGACGTGACGTATGCGGACCCACAAGCAGGGGTCCACATGCGGGCAGGAAGCGCGGATCGAAACGGATCAGCGGCTTCCACTTCCGAGGCGCGCAAGCGCAACCACTACGCTCGTCCGGGACAGGTGTCCTTCGACGAACGCAGCTACAAACTCGCCACCCTCGCGGTGGAAAGCTTTGGGCGCCTCGGTAAAGAAGGCAGCGACCTGATAGATCAGGTAGCGGCAAGCATCGTTGGAGGGACGGACGCATCGTCCCTAGCGCGGAAAGGCGTGTGCAAGGAGCGACTATTCCAAATCATCTCTGTGACCACTCAGGTCGCGATTTCGCGCAGAGTTCATCGATATAGACTATTTCTGAGGGATCGTCAGGCCGCGAGGGGAAGGGAGGAAGAATCGGGAGGACTAAGGCCACTGGCCTGGGGTGGCAATGTTGATGAGGATTGAGGTAGACTCCCAGCTGTAACATACCAGGTATATATAGGGAAAGGGAATAGTAGATAAAAGGAGAAGATGTGGGGAAAGGAAATGGGCGAATGGTTGGCGGAAGATACCACTGCATTATGGTGCGATCATTCGACTTCATATTAGGTGCTACTGCTGCTTTAAGGAAGGATATTCGATTTATATCGGAAAGGCATCTACGCTATATTGTCGGAGGGCAAAAATAATAATAATAATAATAATAATAATAATAATAATAATAATAATAATAATAATAATAATAACAATAACAATAACAATAACAATAACAATAACAATAATAATAGTAATGATAATGATAATAATATTAATAATAATAATAATAATAATAATAATAATAATAATAATAATAATAATAATAATAATAATAATAATAATAATAATAATAATAATAATAATAATAATAATAATAATAATAATAATAATAATAATAATAATAATAATAATAATAATATAATAATAACAATAATAATAATAATAACAATAATAGTAATAGTAATAGTAATAGTAATAGTAATAGTAGTAATAATAACAACAACAACAGCAACAATAATAATAATAATAATAATAACTGCAACTCCTACCGCACTATACCGCACTATAGAGGGATGGCTCGCCATTTTTACACGGAGGCGTGCGGAGTGCAGAGTGACTAATAATGAGATGCATTGCAATATGGAAACGGTTTGCGAAATATGATTTGGCGTTTATCTTATTTTGCGATGGATGCGGTTGTGATTTTTTTAAAGTTTGTTTCGCCGTTTAATCTTAACTGTCGAGAATATATTTTCTCTCACAGAATGTAGGTTTGCACAAGTACGATCGAGGCCAGTGTGTTGTGCTTGCGTGTGTTTCTCTGTGTTTGGACTTGTTTTTTTTGCCCTTTCTTTGTGTTCTTGTTTGTGTGTTATTTTGTTGTTTTTTTTGTTGTTTGTTACTGCTGTAGTCTATTCGTTTTGCCCCGTGCGGTTTGTTTTCCTCTCTTTTTCTTCTTTGTTTTCTAGACATATCATATGTTGAACCGGTATTTTTGTTTTGTTGTTCAGTCCGTTTCACGGCGCATCAACTGCGTCGACGGCAGGGGGGGGGGCGGGCAGAAAAACAGTCACGAACTCCGTTATTCTCGTAGTTGCAGGACGAGGACAACAACAAAGACAACCTCGCTTTCTGCTTTTATTGTGTTCTCGTTTCGTTCTTGTTTACTTTTTGTTTTTGTGTCAATGCACACGTCTTTGTATCGTAAGTTGCCAACCTTTGTAAATCCGTCTTGTTGGCCTTCTTGCGTTATTTCCGTTTTTACGCAGCGCATCAACTACTACGACAGCATGGGGGGGGGAGGCAAAACGGTTACCAACTCCCTGCTGTTGTGGTTGGAGGACGAAGACGAGGATAAGAACAAAGACGAGGCCACTTTCGACCCGGACGAGTGGACCACGGTGGGAACGAAGGTCTCCACCACTCCCCAGCAGGTGCGTATATGCTATATTCTGGGGCGTCTCTTTCTCTGGGATTGTCGTTCGCTCAAGAGTGCTGGACAGATCACTTGGATATTGTATCTTGTATTTTTTTTTTCTTCTGGGGTGTCTTCTGACAAAGGAGGTGAGCTAATACTCATCAAGGTAGGCGATAACGCCTGCTATGTATAATGAGGGGAATGCCATCACACCTTAACTGGAGACGGGGTATGCAGTATCACTGGCCGAGACGAGATTGCTGTTTATTCTTGTCCCATGTGAATTGTAGGACTTTCTTCGGTTCTACAGGTATTTATTGATTTTGTTCGTTTCCTTTTTTTTTTGCTCCGGGGGTGTTTTTCCACTCCAAAGTTTGTCGACCTCGACGATTGGAACAGGGTCGGAACGAAGGTTTCAACCACTCAACAGGTGCACCTATGATAGCCGAGATTGCTCTTCTTCTTGCTTCGACATACGATACCATGCTTTTTTTCGTGCTGCTTTCTGCTTGTACATTCATTATGTTGTGAGCCATTCTGCTTGTCCGATACATTTTTTAACGATGGCCGTTTATTTGCGCGGTTTCGCTTTTGGTTTTTCCGCGTTTTTTTCTTCGCGTTGTCGTCGTGCGCGGTGAGCAGCAAAACGGCAGCGATTGCGGAGCCTTCGCGATCTCATTCGCTTCATACTTGAGCGATGATCTCCCCTTCGATTTCAGCCAGGCGGATATCACGCAGATGCGGAGGAGGATGTTGTGGTCCCTGCTCAAGCAGCGCCTTGTCTAGTTCGTCTCCTGTGGTTAGTTCGTTTGCTTCTCGCACTCTTGCTGAGTCCCAAATATTATAGTTTGATAGTGTACTGCTATTGTGCGTAGGGGTCGAGGAGGTGTGTTTGCTTCTTGTTTGGCGCAGTGGTGTTAGGTGCGAGGGTTTCGAACTCCGTAGCAGTCTTTCCCATGGGGTACGGTACACCTGCTACTCCGTGACGTTATGCGTTACGCCGCTCACTCCATAGGAGTCGATGGCACGGATACTCTGTGATAGTAGAGTGCACTTTAATACTTTAATACAGATGAACATAATTCCGCCACGGGAGAGCGACGAAACAGCTCTCTCTCTCTCTCGAGTTTGTCGTGTAGGGTCCCTCATTGTATTAATTGTTTCGAACAGGTTTTTTCGTGTGGTCGTTAGTACGTGGATTGTGCTGCGAGCTTGCCTCGTTGCGCAGTTGCTATCAGAAAAGAGGAGATTCGTCGCACCTACGAAAA
>JABAKD010000017.1:9665941-9733903 GCA_012845835.1 Undaria pinnatifida | reverse complement strand
ATCGCGTGAGAGTTATGGAGGGAGACGGAAACGATGTTTTTGGTTGCGTGAGAGGGATAGTGTTCGGTATGCAGTTCTGTCTGTCTTTCGCGATGCGTACCCCCTTCGCCCCGAAACACTCCTGGCGCTTAGCTGCCAACCACGGACTATCAAGGGCAAATGCCACGGACGGGCAATAGCAAAGGGAGGCAGAAGCCACGTATTATAAAAATGGACACTCTCCTTCGAGCGAGCCAGATGGCATGGCAACAAACGAAATCACCCAGGGAACCGGCCACCCAACACCAAGGATGGCAACTAAGGCAAGCGCCCACGCAGTCGGCCAAAGCCAAACGTCACAAAGCACCAGGTGCAAAAACAACCTTCTGGCATCCTTCCGCTATCACACTCAGCATCGATTATCTTTGTATTGGCGGTCACGAACAGAATCCGAACAAATGTGTGTTTTTCCTTACTGTAGGTATGACTACAAAAGCCATTAACAAAAAAGTCCCCGGTGGACCATAAGGTGCATCGTTCAATGAACTCACACTTTTTGACCTCGATGATGCCATCCGAGGCACCGAAGAGGGTTCCCGCTTTCTTAGATTTCCTGCTTCGAACGCATGTACAGCAGCAGTGCAGTACATTAGCCTTTTAAAAAGACATGCATAAAGCAGTGCAGTACAATACAAGCATTAAAATTTATGCCCAAATCAATGCAGTACAAGCATTCCTCCAAAACGGAAATACAGCAGCGCGGTCCAACTCCTTCAAAACGATGTACCAGGAATCTGGCACAAAGCAGTGCAGTCCAAAAAGTTTTTAATAAATTGTACCAGATATAAAGCGGTGTAAACTCCATTAATTCAAAACATGAATAAAGTAGTGCAAAACAGTCGCTCCTTGGGAAACATACGCCAGGCATTTTGTAGTGCAGAAAATCCATGAAAAACGCAGCAGCATTTCGAGACCCGTGGGTAGCGGTCAAACAATGGGAAAGTGTGGCAATGACGATGACGGTAGTGATTGCGATGATGGCGATGACGATGACGGTACGGATGATGATGACGACGACGATTACGGTACTGATGATGATGATGATGATGATGATGACAACAACAATGATGATCATGATGATGATGCTGACAATAATGATAATTATCATAATAATGATGATGATGATGATGATGACGATGATGATGATAACGATCGCATTTTGACCCAATTGAAATGCCCTAGCTCGTGGCCACACATGAGCTTCCCATAGGTGAATAACCGAAACAATAAAACAAAAACCGAAGGAAAACCAAAACGGAAATAAACGAAAACAGACTAACTTATAAAAAACGAAAACGAACAAACGAGCACCCACCTCTGACCGTCCCTGGACTTGTCCATCATCTTAGCCCTCAGCTCCTCTTTTCGTGCAGCCGCGCCTTCCGCGTCTTCCCCCTTGGCGTCCTGATGCAACAAAACAAAATGTGTCGACACAACAAGACAACCGCCCCTTTTTGTCGAGATGGAAACATCGCGTGTTTTTCGCGTCAAGACAAACTGTGCACGAGAACAACACTTGTGATTTGCGTCGCGACTACTGCTGCTGCCGCCGCGAGTGCGGCTACGGCTGTTTACAGCGAAAGAAGCAACCTCGCAGCAGTTCCAAAAGCTACAACCACTACCACAGTAGAAAAAAGAAAAAAGAAAAAAACACAATTTTCAACCAAGAAAGTGTTCAAGTCTAAAAAAAGTCGGACCAGTGTTACAACAGTTCCAAGTCAACCATTGACCATTGACAAACGCACGAAAGGGACCAAAGATACAACAGCTTCAAAACCAATCTAGCCAACAACATTACCGACCATGCATATAACTTACTACCGTTACAGCGGCCACACCCATGGCAAACGTTACAACCATTTCAACCAGTATAAAACTCGCAACAGCAATAAAAGTTATCACATACCTGGTACAGTAGTTTCACCTTGATATGCGTTTGGATCACACAAAGGGTTCAGCGTGTTCTTCCCTAGTCCACCCGCATCGAATCGTGCAAAGACGCACCATTAAAGGTTCTAGACGCTTTTCTTTCGGGATGTGGTTGGCTTGAAATTCTGAGGGTGTCGCAACTTCAAAAGGGGGAACACAGGCGTGCCAATGAGCTACACCAGGTTCAACATAAAAAAACTATTAAGGATCAGATATAAAACAGTCGCCAGGCACCACGGACAAGTAAAACCGACAAGCCCAAACAATTTACACGTTAGTCTATCGGCATCTCAATTTTATGAAGATGAAAAATAACAATAAAAACCTTGGTGGTGCATTGATGTAAGAACCTCTACAGCTTGCGCGGATTCTGTTACACAATCTACGACCGTTTCGAGCGATTATACGGTTACGACAGCTACAAAAGTTGCAAAAGTTACCAAGCATTCACAAAAGTTATCAAATAGTTACAAAGTTATCAAACAGTGATAAAAAGTTACCAACCAGTTACACAATTCCAACAGCATTTCAAGCCTTATCTGAAGGTATGACGGTTACAAAGGTCAACAAAACAGTTACCATGAAGTAACAGGCATAACATACGACAGTTACGTTTCAAGCGTTACACACCTTTTCGGAAGCCAGGGCGGCCGCATTCGTCGCTGTCAACCTCGCAGACGGCGCAAGCCCGAGCGACTGCAGCGTGGACGCATGGCACGAGTCATCAGACGCGGCCAGCTCCCTCTTGGGGAAGGTCGTCGTCAGCACCAGATCATCGCCAAAGCCCTTGCAACAACAGCAACAAAACAAACGCGCGTACACCCCGATACAATAGAGACTTACGTATACTCACACAGTACGAAAAAACCACGTGCATGCAGATCTCGTACAGTAATCGTTTCAGTACAAGTAGTTGCTTGTGCTGTACCAACACAACACAACAAAAAAGCACAACAAACAGGTACTCGTACAACAAGGGTTCTTAAGTACAAGAAGCAGCTACTCGCCTCCATACGGTAAAACACAAACGCGTAGAGCCGAGCGAAAAAAAAAATCAGGTACTTGTGTAGTTAAATACCAGAGGTGGCAGAGGGGGACAGCTACACGTGCACCCGGGGGGGCGACCCAAGCAGGAGGAGCGTATACGCGCGACACGTCGCGTCAGACGCGGGCGGCTCTCTCTTGGGGGTGGTCGTCGTGAGTACGAGGGTGTCGCCGAAGCCCTTACAGGAAAACAGCGGCAAACCAAAAATGCATACATCCTACCTGTGAGACAACAAAAATGTCCGAGCCCGAATACCAATGTATGTGAGACACTTCACCTCATTGTCCAGGAGGGCTCGAAGCAGCTGCCCGAGGGTACTAAACACAATGTTGATTGAATCTACTTTTCGTTTAACCGTATCGTATTATCATGCTTCGAATCATCAATCAGAGTTTTGATGTTACCGGAATTGTCTCACCCAACACATACCAATACACCAGGTACCAGGTTTATCGTATCGGTGTCGTACCGTACCGTACCGTACCCTACCGTACCGACTCCGATTGTCGTTCTATATCATCATATCGAATGTTATTCAATCTATACAGTCCGGTGTCCATCGTACACACCTCATCGTCCTGCAGAGCTCGGAACAGCTCCCCTAGGGTGCTCTCGGCGGGCATTTCCATTTTCAAAACTCTCTCCGCCTTCCCCTCTTTTCCGGCGCTAGCAGGGTCGGCAGCGGTGATCTGAAGCTTCGCCACGGAAGCCAAGTGTTCCCTTGCCTGTTGAGCCCTTTGCCTCTCTGCTTCGTCCTCTTCGTCCTCCGAGTCGTACTCGTCATCTGCAACACATACGCAATCACACACAAGCACGCACGAGCACACACAATCGCAAATTAGGGTATAAAAGTAAAAGGAGACACTTCAGCTGCGAGAACGACCAAAAAGGCTTTGATTAAAATTCATCTTTACGAACTCCGTGAGATGCGTCGATCGCGCGGCGGGCTTGGTATGACCCCATGAAGGATATTCTCACGGTCTGTTACTCACCCATGCCATCATCCTCGACCTCAGGCATCTTGACGCTCCTGTTCCACACTTCCACCCTGTCCTGAACAGAGGCCAGCACCGCCATGTTCCTGCTCGCAAACAACAGCATGCGCCGCAACGTTTGTAACGACATTTGAAACCGCACTTGTAACGCTATTTTAACGGCAATAGTCACGATGAGTGGGGTGTTTGCGATTAGCAATCGTTGTTGGGTTGAAAAGAATGAAAAAAAATGAAAAAAAATGGAAATGGAAATGGAACCGATGAGTGCCATACAACCCAAGGTCAACCAACCCACGAAAAACATACGTCAGAAAACAACAAACTGGTAGGAAAACGTGCTTCGTGGGTTGGCCTTTGACTGTGATGTTTTCGTGGGTTGGGTTGGCCTTCGACTGTCATGTTTGACGGTTTCAATACTATTAATATAGTATAATATGCTTCTTTCCCCTAACCCAACCAACGTTGGTACATTGCAAACACCCTAGCAACGGCCAATTCTGGCGAATTCACAGCTGCCCAATCTTGCTGTTGAGCTCTATGTCGAAACGTACTGCAGTGTCCGCCATGTTCAAGAGTGTGTCTTGCACGCACGGAACAAGCTTGGCCAATCAGATCTATGCGGTGACATGATTTGGCTTTGTGCCTGTGCAAGAGGGTAAGGTGACCGTCGTCCCCTTCGTTTAGCCTGAAACCAGCGAGCCTTCGATGTTCCGGCATCGGAGGATGCGTCTCACAATACGTCATAACCTCTTCCGTAAGCACATACTGCATCTACTGAACTACCGTACTTACTGCACTACTGAATCATTTACACCCGAAAAGAAGGCATTCGTAAGATAGCCCGAGAACCTATTGAACGTAATATACTTCGACCTCTGCACCATTGGTATCGCGCCTATGATACTGGTGGTCGTCAAAGGACACTCGGGATACATCCCCGGGTTTCCTATCATTTGGGTTTTACGTCTTGATGGTAAAACGGATACTGCTACTTGCTCTGAGATCATCGCGCACAGCAGTCAGGCCGTGGTCAAGCGGTCTCCCCGCGGTCTGTGGTCTGTCGGGAGCAGTCTCCCCGTGGCTGCGGGTCGGCCAGTTCTTCATCGGTCGTCTGTCAGTCGACAGTCGGCGTCGGTTATGGGTCGGATCTGTCCCCCCGGGGCTGCGGGTCGCCAGGTTATACACGTTTTGTCTGGTATCAACTCTCCTCTATTGGGTGATCATATCCTGCACAACAGCACCTGTGCATGAGATGTAAGTGACTCTCGTCCCCTTCCTTTTGCCTGAAACCAGCGAGCCTTAGGACTTCCAGCATCGGAGGATGCGTCGACAGTACCTCCTCGTAGACCTTGCTAGAAGTTGACAATTTCCGGAACTTGGGGTCCTGTTCACGCGCATGAGATAGCACAGCAGTAAGACCGATGCAAACGGAAAGCCCATAGTGTCGCTAAAAAATTCCAAACTATTTAGGGGGGTTATTTGCCAAAACATTCCGATTAAAATATTTTTTCTGGCTCTTGTCTTGGTCATGCGGCCCAATGGGTATATTCGTCAATTTTTCGTCAAACATTGATCAACGTTGTCCACTAAACACGATTGACCTTCGATCTCGAGATAGAGACAACCCATGGTCACTCCTCTTCGTTCCAGACGAAGTCACATGAGTGTAAGTGACAGCGCTGAAGAGTTCATCTCGATCCATGCCCCAGGGCGTGAGAGGTTGCTAGTGTTGTCCTGTGGTCTTCCGTCAAATCCTCCCAAAGCTCTGTTTTTTCCCCGTTGAGAGACGATAGAATTTTTTGTCTCAGTTTTCTGCACACCAGCCGCCAAATGTGTTTTTAACAGAAGCTTGATCAGCGCCCGCCACAAATCACCCGCCGAAGAGCGAGCGCTGGACACCAAAGGGGGGTCGGAGCCCCTAACGAGCTCGCCACGTTCACGACGTGTCGTTGATCTCGTCGAACGAAGTGTTTGGAGAACACGAAGTCAAGCCGCGTCAAATCCAATATTTGCTTGAGAATAAGCAGATGTTGGCCAAGGTCGCTGCAAGAAATCACATTCCGGAAAATTGGAAAGCTCCAAAAAATGAACTACAAAATTGGGCCCATAGGCGACCGTTCGCGCAAATTTGGTTGGGATCTTCGGGGATTTAAAACTTTTGGCCTTTCATTGTCACCGGTCTAAGAGTTCGATACCGTATCGAAAAGTTTGCTCACATCGAACAGATCATCTTCTAGATCATACAGATCATACAGATCATTATCTAGATCATACATATCATACAGATCCGATATATGTCGTCATGGTATGTTTTGCAGGATTTGCACATATAGTACAAATCTAATCCAGAAAACACGTGGTAGAACATTCAGATCATCTGTCTCCCACCCGGCAACATGATCTGTAGGCCATGCAGATCGTGTAGACCAGGGATCTGTCTTCCCTGAAAGACACAGATCATGTACAGATCATCAACGGGGATCTGATCTGCCCAAGGTGTGAACGTTTGTAGGCAGCGGCCACATGACGGTTGTGTCGGACACGAGCACAGTCACCAGTACTCCAATAGTGAGGTTACCACCCCCTTTCGTTGGAATCGCCTAAGGAAACTTGCAGGTGGCATTGATCGCGGTCACCACCGTCCAAGTGACCTTCTTGGCGTTGGCTACGGAGCTATCATATCTGCATGTCAATTTTCGGATAAGAAAAGTCTCATGGTGGCCTCAATCCCGCCAAGTCGGCCTTAATAGTTGCGGTACAACGTCATCGTTTACCACTAACCCGCCTAAAATGCCTTGGAACACGCACAATATCATAATTAATACGATCCAATAACGCTGTTACCCCTGCCTTCGCCGGAGTCGAGCGATACAAATGAAGAATGCTCAATAGCCAAGAATACCGAGAGAATATCGACAATACCAAAAGGAACTACCGAAAGGAAATACCGGAAAAAAAAACGAAAAGTATCGGCATTTTTAACGGCATTATTTCACTCAGTCAACGAGGTACTCCTTTCATGGGTTATATATCGGACCCGAACCAGCACAAGAACCTACGAAAGACCAAGTTTTTCGAATTTTGGTCCGGAAGAGCCCTTTTCCAGTCAAAGGCCTCGAAAGAAACTTTATGATAAATGCCGAATAAAACTGAGCTTGTAGGCGGACACGAGGACGGCAGCCACCGTCTTAGCGGCCTTATTAGTGTTGAACTGGGTTATCATTCCAAAAATACGTCTCAAAGCTTCACAAAAGACAGCAGCGCTGCGTTCTGCAGATGGACGAAAACTGGTACACAAACGAAAGTGTATGGAGCTTAAGCTTTTTTTACCCGGATCCCCAGGAGGATCTAAAAAAAAAAAAAAAAAAAAAAGTCATCAGCGAATGCCACAAAAAAACGAAGATACCATCCCTTCCGTCTGGTTCACCTGCCGCAAAGGCCAACCAACGCTAGCGCAAGCCCACCCCTTTCGTCAAATTTACCTCAGGAAACTTATAGGCGGCCATGAGGAAGATGACCGCATTCCTAGCCGCATGCTCCGCGTTGGGCATCACACCAAGCACAAACGCGTCCCAGCTACCAGCACGTTTCATGGCTTCAATGCAGAAAGCAATACAATCAATACATATAATCGAATAGCGATCACACACTTATCAAGCAACACAACGCACGACAGCAGTGGTATGTATCATCGATCAATAATGCCCCTTTCGTTACCTCAGGAAACTTGTAGGCGGACATGAGGACGGTGACCACCGTCCTAGCGGCCTTCTTAGCGTTGACCACGGCGACAGCGTCGTCTGCCGCAGGTCTCCCGTCAGGAAGATCGGGCAGCATCCCACCGAGAGCCTTGTCCACCTTAAGACACAGGTTTTCCTTCTTGCGGGAACCAAGAACAGCCAGGCCTAAGCGGTACGATTGACGCGAGAGGGAACAAGGACAAGGAAGGGGGACGGGAGGTGAATTCATTTCAGGCATAGCAGTAGTCGTGAGAATATGGTGTAGTAGCTATTACCATATGGTATGACCGTCGCTCCCTACAATGCTGCGACGGAGCATGTCAGGTTTTCACCGACCAGGCAGACATCGCCCTCCGCGCTCAATGAAAAGCAACCACAGGCAGGCTGAGCGGTATACCTAATGCCAACGAGAAAACACGGGGAGAGGGAAATAATTCGGGAACACTGAGCACAGTCAGGTCTAAGCGGTAGAGACGATGCCAGAAGGGGCAGGGTGGGGGGGGGGGGCGCTAGGAAACCGCGGGTTGGCTGCTTGATTGACCGCTTCCCTACAATGAAATGTGAAAAATGGTACCAATCTGGACGGAAATATAACGAACGTTTTGATTTCATATGAATACCCAATCGGCCGCTATATTTACGTCCACAGTGATACCTGTTATAGGCCTTGACGCGCCCCGCGAAAAAGCTGTCTCCTAAGAGCTTTGCCAAAAAGTCGGTGCACTTAGTAGCAGCAACTCGCATGAAAAACAAAAACATCGAAACGCACCGGCCACGTGCGCCAGTTTCCGGCTCATTCCCCTCAGCTCGACCTGTCCCCTCTGGTGCTCCCTCAGTTCCTTGTCTTTGCTTGGCGGCAGCCCCATGATTACGCCCATCATGAACGATTGCATCTGAACGGAGTGTGAAAAACACACACATTAAAAAAACCAGATTCTCAACAATGACGTCAAAACAAAAAGTATGTTCTGTTACAATAGCAAAGCAGCTCTGTCAGCTCTTTTCCTTGCCGGGCGGCAGTTCTTCCAGTATCACGCCCATAATGAACGGCTGCATATGAACGGACTACGAAACAAACGGAAAAGTTATTCATCACGAAAAAAAACAGCTTCAAAACAATGGCATCGCAACAAAAGCGACAGCGTCATTGAACGCAAACAAAAGTACCAGCGAAAAAACCCACCTCATCCTGCGGAGAAATGACAACGTTATTCGACGATGATGCCGTTCTTGAATCCCAAGATAGAGGGGAATGCGACACTAGTTAACGCTGCAGCAACCTTACGGTAACACTGTGGTCATTCCACTGTAACCCCGCCGTAATATCAGGTACTGCCGTGATAATTCGGTGATACCACGGTAATCTTGAGGTAATACCGTGGTAATTCCCACACCATCCTGCGGAGAAAAACCGAAAAGGTGACGTTGATGCCGTTCTTGAGGCCGAAGATGGAGGGGAACGCCGTAGCCCCAAGCAACTCCACGGGAACCCTAATTTAACCCCACGGTAACTCTACCGTTACCCCACGGTAACCCGATTGCATTGCTGCGGTACTACTTCGGAAATACCGCGTGAACCTTGCCGTCATACCGTCGTAACTGCTACTTCATCCTGCGAAAGAATGCTGACAAACTTGTGAACGATCATGTCCTTCTTGAGGCCGGCGATGGAATGGAACGCAATACTAGTTGGGCATAACCTACAGTAACCCTGCGGTGTCATGGTGGCAATACTCTGGTAACCGGAAATGAATCTCACGGTAATTCTACGGTAATACTGCGGAAATATCGCAGGAACTCTCACCTCATCTTGCGGAAGAATACCAACAAAGTTGTCGATGATGATGCCGTTCTTGAGGCCAAAGATGGAGGGGAACGCCGCAACACCGAGCACCTCCACGAGGCTTCGCTGCTTGTCGGCATCCACTTTGGCAACCCGGAACATGCCTCCCGATCGCATCGCCGCCTGGGTTCACCATGTTGTGTCGTTTGTTTTTTATTGGCGTCAGTTCGTTGGTTGCTTAGTTGGGCGGTTATGTAGTGCGTAGTTGTTTTTTGTTTGTTCGTTGAGTGCTTAATTTATTGATGGATTGGTTGGTTAATTGGACTGCTGGTTGAATAGGTGTTTGATCGGTTGAGTGAGTGATTGATCTGTTGATTGATTGGTTCGTGGTGCGTGGTCTTGTATTTACATTGGTTGGCTGGTGGGGTAGTTGATGGGGTAGTTGGTTGGGTAAACTTGGCCGGTTAGTAAATCAATCTATGGACTGGTTGATTGGTTGGTTAATCAAATGAGTGGTTGATTGGTTGATTGATAGGTTGATTGATAGGTTGATTGACTAGCTATTCATTTGGTTCATAGGCTGGTGTCTTGATTGGTTAAGGGAGTACATGAGACTTTCTAAAAAAAAAAAAAAATTGAAAAAAAAAACTGTCAGTTTTCGTGCTTGCCGGAAGACCCAATGACCAACTTCCTCTTGAAAAAAAAAGTAAGAGTTTTGCCACAGAAGTACGCACAATCGACGGCATCCTTACAGCGACCCGACTTGAGGAACAACCACATTTCTGCGGCCACTGGACCATCGAAGCCCCTCAAGGGATCTACAAAACCGCATGACCCAAGTGCGATCGTCACTGAATTTCTCGGACTTGCTTATGGTCTAAAACAGTCATTATCCCCAGATAGCAATACTGTCCCTCTTGTGAGACTGCTGATAGACTTGATCGACGTTTTCAACGATTGACGCGAACGTGTCCGTGGCCGCCCGAAATCGTGAGGCTTCGCAAAACACTGGCTTGTGCTACGAACAGCATCCGGCCCCAGAAAAAAAACTACAAGTTAGACGAAGGCATTTACCTCTTCGAGCGCCGGCGTGAGCTGCTTGCAGGGACCGCACCACTCGGCGTAGACATCAAGGATAACCGGGACTGGAGATTCGAGCACCACCTGCCAACAAAGTCAAATCAACAATGAACAGAAAAAAGGTGGGGAAAACGTTGTAAAGAGCGTCAGGGTCTGACAACCACAAGTAAAAGAGAGAAAAAAACAAAACACCGAAGGAGCAAAAATTCAATTCATAGCGCGCACAACAGCAAAAACGTAAACGACCAAGCGATATCAAGCGCCACCGAGCTCCACCAAGCAACATCACGCGACACCTCACAACACCAACACGACTTCAAAAGTCTCTAAAATGCAACGTCACCCAACGGGCGGGGAAGGGGGGACAAAATCGACCCCCGCCCCCCCCCCCCCTTCCGCAAGCGAAACCGATACAAAAACAGGTGTAATCGTTCACCGACCTTCTGCAGCGTCTTGTCCGTGACGTCGAACACCACATCTTCGCGCTTCGCCGGGGTGGGGGCTGGAGGCTCGTCCTTTTTCTTGTCCTGCTTACCACTGCTTGAACCCCCTTTCACCGCATTATCCTTACCCTCTTTCTTGCCTTGCGCTTTCACTCCCTGTCCAGATCGGAGCGAAATCATGATCGAACGTCGATATCGCTACCGTAAAACCGCTGTCGCCATCGAGCATCAGTATCGTTTGGGCTGTGTTTGTCGGAGTGGGGGGCGGCCAAGTTCAGAGGGGCATCAGCAGCGAAAAGTCTACATCGTTATCGCTTGTCACCATCGAACATCGCTATCGCTATCGCTATAAGAGTGGGCGGCGAGTGTTCCGCCTCCCGCCACTGCCCTTGCCCTATTCAGTACCCACCGTTTTCACTCCGTGCCAAGTCCGGACTTCGGAGTGACACCATCATCGACAGTCGACATCGTTACCGTTGTCGTGATCGAATACTGTTATCGGTGTTGTCATTGAATATCGTTATCTTTATCCTCATCGAATATCGTTATCGTCATTGATATCGAGTATCGGATATTGTTGTGGATATATCGTCAAGGAATGATGTCATCGCTATCGCGCCCCACGGCTTCACGGCGTGCTGGAGAGAAATCAGTGCCGGATGTCGGTATCGTGGTCGATATCGCACGTCGCTATCTTTGAAGCAAGCGTTAAAAAAAAAATGGTTGCCATTGTTGTCATCGAATACTGGTGTCACTGTTGCCATCGAATGTCGTTCTCGTGAAAAAAATGACATTCGTTGTCAAAGGCGAATTTAAAAAAGTTGCCATTGTTGTCATCGAATACTGGTGTCACTGTTGCCATCGAATGTCGATCTCGTAAAAAAAATTACACTCGTTGTCAAAGGCGAATTTGTTTGTGACGGTCGCTATCGAATGATTATCGAATGTCATTGTCGTATTAAAATAACACGATCAACTGTTTTCCCCGTCTCCTATGCTATACCTGTACGGTTTTCTCGAACTGCTTCTGCGCCTTGCGACTGCCTCCCTTCCCCTCGATGTCCTTTTGCCATTGCATCAGCAGAGCCTTCCGGGCCACCTCTTCGTCCCAGCCATGCTCCACCATCTCAAAGACGCTCTGGTCGAATTGCTCCGACAGCATCCTGCCGACAAATAATAAAAAAGGAGAGCGGTGCAAGATAAAAATGACAGAAGTGTTAATCATTTGACGATATGAACGCAATGGATGCAGTTAATAAAGCGGATCAAACTGCATCAGCGAAGCTTTCCGGGCTACCTCCCCGTCTCAGTTATGATCCACCATCCCCAAGATGTTCTATACCGTAGTCAAACTGCTCCCACAGCATTCTGCCAAGGATTCCGACGAAATGCATATGAAGAAAGGAGTGAACTGAATGGAAGTCAGAATAAATGCAATGAGTGAATGCAATATTTGGATTGGAACAAATAAACATAGATCCGAGTCACCAAGTTCACCTGTCTTCCTCCTCCAGCGCGAGCAAGGCCGCCGTACTGTTGCCCGCTGCCTCGCGCATTGCTGACATTGCCACCTCCTCGTCCCACCCTCGTTGTTGCAGGTCAGCTAGCCCCTCTTTGTACCTGCCATTACAGTCACCGTAGATATCGTTACCATCGTCAACATCCTCATAATCATCCTCATCATCATCGTCATCATCATTGTCATCATCACCATCATCATCATCATCATCATCACTATCATCGTCATCATCTCATCATCATCATCATCATCATCATCATCATCATCACCATAATCATCATCATCACCACCACCACCAACATTACCACCGCTTTCGTCATCGTCACGATCGCCACATGTATATCTCGCTGTTGACCCGAAGTTGACCCTGGCACAAAGCTACACTGTAGTCCTAAGGGGCGTCGCCGACCTCTATCCTTAATGAGGACACACAACCCGTCACCCAGTAATACGGGCGGTAGGAGTATCACACACAGCTTGCAACGATGAATTTCAACAAAATCTTCGATCTCACAGCTGGAGTGTATTTCAATTTGTGATAATATATCGAAAAAAAGAAAACCACGGTACGCGAAAACGACACAGTACTTCGTTTACATACAGCCTACAGCTTACAGCCTAGTCCACACCCTCAATCTCTTCGCCTCCGAAGAGCTGGCGCCCTCAGCCATTAACGGGACAACGAACACATGGCTGTGTCTATTGCATATCTTCCCATATATAACGCGTACCTGGCGCAAAAAGTACAAACAGTAGAACCAGTAGAACCAGTACAAAATACCTACAGTAGTATGCACCAGGATACATCATACTACTGATGCTTCGTATCATACTATTAATACTTCGTATCACACTACTGTCATACTACTGTATTACGAACTTACACTAAAAACTGAGTTCACATTACCTGTCTAAGGCATGCGGTTTACCTCCAGCTAGGTGCATTATTGTGTTTTATTTTGCCTGGGATGTACTCTTCGACTCGAGCATTATTGGAACCTGTCTACACAACAACAGCAACAACAACAACAACAACAGGTTCCAGCGTTACCTTTCTAGGTCCTCCTCCTCCCTTTCAGCAAGGGCCTCCGCAGCAGTAACCACGTCCCCTCCCGCTTCCGCAAGCGCTACCGCAGCCTCGTCGGCCTCCCATCCCATAGCAACCTGGCAGAAAAGACGAAACCGTTTCATGTGTCGGTTCTTTTCGTTTCTGTCCGTTTCTCCTTGTTTCTACTCGTTTCAATTTTCATTTCAATATGCGTTTCAAGTTTCGTTCGTTTCGGTTGGCTTTGTTTCTTTTCGTTTTTTTTCCGTTTATTTTTTGTTGTGTAGAGGTTTAGTGCAAGGATTCAGGGTTAGGCAGACCCGTCCGGCCTCCTATCTCATAGAAAGCTGGCCGAAAGGACGAAACCGTTTCATCATCATGTATTGTTTCTCGTTGTTTCACGTTTTGTTTCGTTTCGTGTCACTTTTCGTTCCCCTCCGTTTACTTTCACTTGTCATTACCTTCATTCTATACAGCAAACGTAAAATTAAAAGGCACCACACAGAGAGAGCTACGGCAGGGTAAAGGTGTCGCATGCTATGATATGCCTGGTATACGGTGCCAGGTCACCATACGTCCAGGGTGTCAAGACGCAACGACTGCATGAGCAAAAATAGTTTGTCGTTTTTATGCATCCACATTACAATACACAACAGGTATCACCCACTGGGTGTCAAACAAGTGTATCTATTAATAGTATCTACTAAATAAATGCTCTCAAGTATGAAAAAACAAGCTGTTGGGAAAACCCTGAAAAAGACCTAAAATCAAAACGTTCATTAACTGTTCACCAATTGAGCAAGGCCAGGATCCTCCTCTTGCTCCGCCACCACGCCGCCCCCATCCTCCGCCCCCTCCGCCGCCTTCTCGTCTGAGAGTCCAGGAAACCCATCCTCCTCCTCATCCTTCCTCGCGTTGTCGGTAGCGATAGAATCGCCGCTGTCGCTGCTTCCTCCCTCGCCGCTCTCCCCATTATCCGCTGTAACAGCAGCAGCAGCTCCGGCAGCAACAGGAGAAGCAGGAGCAGCATCAGCACCAGCACCGACGGTGTCGATGTCGGCAGTGGTGGCAGCGTGCACTAATTTAGGGCCCACAGGCTTCCGCTCGCATACGTCTCCGTCACACACCACCTCGAACTCCTCCTGATTGGCGGGATAATGTAGAATTGCGGGATTACATCGATTTTGGGAATAAGAGGATGGCATCGAATGCGGGTTGACATCGACTTCGGGATTTGCGGGATGACACCGAATTTGCGGCTTAATGTCGAATTTGCGGACCAACGTTGTCGAATTTACCAATTAGCTTTGACTAGGGGCGTCAATGTCGAATTCTTTAGTCCATTTTGTCTTTTACGGGTGAAAGTTGAAATTGCGGGTCAGTGCCGATTTTTCGGGATAACATTAAATTACGTTATACCAGGGAATTGAACATGACTGTATGACTGATGTTGTACGGTGTTTGGGCTTGCCAAATTTACTTTGGGTTGGAAAAATTACAACAATAGTGTTGGAAGCGACGAACGTCGTAACCCACGGCCAAACAACCCACGAAGAAAAAAAAAAAGGTTACAAAAAAAAAAAGAGGTAGGAAAACACATTTCTAACCTAGTTGTTCGCTGATTTTTCGTGGGTTGGCTTAGCCTTGGATGGATTGTGACGTTCGACCGTTTCAATACTATTAATAGGATAATAAGTTTTCTTACCCAACTCCTACCCAACTCCTATGGTTGGCATCTCGCAAACACGCCTCGCAAACACGCTAATGATTGCCCTGTTAGTCCATGTCGGTAGCGGTGGTAGCGTGCACCACTATTTAGACAGGCTTGCGCTCGCATACGTCTCCGTCGCGCACTACCTCGATTTTCTCCTGGTCGGTGGGGGAAAATGTAGAACTTTGCGAAATAATGTCGAAATTGCGGGTTATGTCGTATTTGAAGTTAAAAGTCGAATTTTGGGGAGGATTGAATCACGGGATAATCTTCAATTTGGAAACACTAAACTAGACAATATGAAAATTACACTACAGCTGTGAGATCAAAATATTAATCAAGATTCTTCTTTGCAAGGTGCGCGTGATACTTCGACCGTACGTGTAAATATAAATATTGGTTGCTGGGACAGTCGATGTCGGTGGTGGCGGTAGCGTGCACCACGTTAGGACTCCAAATCCTCCGCGCGCACACGTCTCCACCACGCACTACCTCGAACTCCCCCTGACTGGCGGGGAAAAGCTGAAATACGGGATAACGCCGATCGTGTTGATTGGTGTATTAATGTTGACTCACGGGATAACGGCCATTTCGGGGTAAACGTCCGGGTTAATGCCGCATTTGCAGGCAAATATCGGGCAAATATCGGGTCACAGGATAAAACTCAGAGCAAAACAAACAACCACATGTCCAATTCGAAGTAGAATTGCCCAAAAGAAACGTGGGTACAGCGCTAAAGGGATAATGCTGCATTAACAATAAACATCAATTGCTGGGCTTGGTTGATTGGCGAGTACAAATCGAACCTTGCGCTGATTAGCCGGTGACCAGTGAAGGGAGGGTCAAATTTGGAGGGCGTGAACTTAAAAAGGACGAGTTTCACGTTGAATTACGGTACCTATGACTCAGTATTGGTCGCCCTGGTGGTCTAGTGATGGCCCTCGAATACATATTAACACTGGCGTTGGTCCTTGAGTTCGATTACCACCGTGGTGAGATTTTGACCTTATTTGCAAAAATGCAACAAACACAAAAAAGGACCAACTTCTGAGAGCGCCTAGCAGCGTGGGTAGGTACAAATCGACGCGAGTCGACGAGGGAAAAAAATCCTGGTTCTCCTCGCGACAAAAAATGAAGACACATACCGTAGCGGGGAGGCGGGAGGAGGGCCCGCTGTATGACCCCGGATCTGAGTTATACTACTACTACTACTACTACTACTACTACTACTAGTACTACTACTACTACTACTACTACTACTACTACTACTACTACTACTAGTACTGAGAGGGAGGGCGAGAGTAAGAGGGCGAGGACAATAAATGAGATGGCAAAAAAATGATGGCTGGAGAAAGTTGATCGGCTGGTGAAATTCGTGTCCATTCGTCTGTGAATACTTCCGGGCGAGTCCAAGTTTGGCCGGAGTGAACTTTTAAGGGCGGGTCCACGTTCAATGGCGGGTGTGAGTTGGTATACATGTTCACCGGAGGGCGAACAACGAAGGGCGAACGAAAAGTTGAAAGAGCCTGAATCTTAAATAGCGGCTTAGTGTTGATCAGCGGGTGAACCTCGAAAACTATGTTGACAGGCCTGTGGATAACCAAAGGAGGGTGGAAAATGGAAGGCATGAACGCCATCCCCTTACGTATTCCCACATTTTTTGAGGGGGGGGATAACTAGGATTGGCGTGGGAAATTCTCCGGCAGTGATAGGGTTCTCCCTTCTTAACTGCACGAAACAATCCACACCAATTCCAAATATTTTTCCCCAACCCGTCTAAAACGGCAACAAATATTCCACACAAATTCCGAGTAGTTGCTCCCCAACCAGTATAGAACTGCACTAAGTATTACGCACGAATTTCAACTATTTTTGCTCCAACCCGATAAGAACTGCAATCACTATTCCACACAAATTGGAAGTACGAGGATATTCCCACCACCGTGAACCCGGTTCTGAAAGCGTTCATGGGCAGCATAATGTTCGTTTGCGGGTGAGTGACGCAACAGCGGATGAACGCCGATTTGCGGGTGATTTATCCAATGGCGGCGGAATGCTATTTATTCATTGGTCGATGAGTTTCGAACGGCAAGCGAATGTTGAACAGCGGGTCGATGTGAAGGGAGAGCGAGCGAATTTGCGAAGGACGGGGAGGGGGGGGGTTGGTTGGCGGGTAATGCTTGAGGGCGGATGAATGTTGGAAAGCGGGGTAGCCGTACGTAAAGAGCGGGTGCTGCGGAGACAAAAACACAACGCACTCGAAGCACCAACAAGCATTCACGCACCTCTTCCTCTGAAAAACCGCCCAGCACACCCTCGTCCGAGTGGTGCGAATCGAGGTCCCACGAATCAGCGGCGGCATAGAACCCCTCCTCCTCCTCGTCCTCCCCGTCACCATCCTTATCATCCCCACCGTCTTCTCCCCCCCCTCCTCCACCGCCTCCACCTCCACCTAACCTCACCCCTCCGCTCTTGGAACCCCCTTTCTTAGCGCTGGAGCTATCCCCCTGGGCACCTGCGTGGCCGTTGCCGTCCCCTCCTGAATGACGTTGACTGTGGTGGCTTGCTGCTGGGGTTGATGCGCCTGCCTGGTTGCCGTTGGCGTCGGCTGAGTTATGGCAACGTTAATGGCAATGGTAACAGTAATAACGGAAAAGGACGTGGTAGTCGCAAGGGAAGAGGCAAGGGCGGAGGTAAGGGTAAGGTGACGGTAACGGTAATGGTGACGGTAACGGTAATGATGGCGGTAACCTTGACAACAACGGTAAGGATAGAGGTAACGGTAGAGGTAACGGTGACGGTAGTGGTAACGGTGGCGAAAAGTGTAGTAGTACTGGTAGCGGTAACGGCAACGATAGCGGTAGGGGTAGTGGTAGACGTAATGGTAGAGGTAATGTTACCGGTGGCGGTGGCGTTAAGTGCAACGATGGCGGTGTTGACCGTAACAGTAACAGTAACGGTAGCGGTAGCGGTAGTCGTAACGGTAACGATAACGGTACCGGTAGCGCTAATTATGGCGATGGTGGTAACGGTAAATGGGAACAATGACGGTAACGATGGCCATAACGGTATTAGTACCGGTAGCGTTAATGATGACGATGGTAACCGTAAATGGTAACGATGGCGGTAGCGGCAATAGTAACGGTACTGGTAACGGGTGGCCAAGTCGGAAACACTACTCCATCAACCACCGAAAAAGTACGCAATCGCGCAAGCTACGAATAATAGCACCAAGTTCCAATTCACCAACCCAGGCGGTAACGCACGCCCTCAACCACTTTATAGCTCAATACACGTTTCAGGGGACAAACTGCTTACAAACACACACAAATAATGCTTACAAGAAAAAAATGTTTGTGTTTTTGTCCGTTAGGAAAGGGTGTCGTGTACTACTGTATAAGCTTTTCAAGGTTGTCCACATATCACCTCCCGATCCCCCATCTCCGCTATCCTTGTTGACGTTCGACAACACAGTGCGAGCGTAGCTCCAGCCGCCTAGCTGCGTCACCATCCCTGAGGCACAGGGGAAGGGGACGGGGTGAGCGGTGGGGGTGAGGGCACTCAGTTTGTGCATGGCCGTAGTCGTATGGCATAGTTGGGGAGGGGCGGGCAGAAAAGAAGGGGTGGGGATGGGGGGGGGGTGAGGAGCGCATTAGCAATCGCTTAGAAAAACCTCGAGAAGGGCCGATCGCACCCTCCCAATGCATTCAGCAATATCTACTATGTTCGTAACTGGAAAACAAACATCATTATACCAGGTACAGAGTTAACACTAACACTACGATACAACAACGATCTATATACCGGAAAACATCACACCTTTGCGTGTCCCGACGGCACCCCCTCTCCCAGAACGCCTGGCAGATCCCTCGGGACATTTTCTAGCCAGCCCATGGAAGAAGCCATCGTTCGTCGTCGTGAAACTTCGCAAGCTGTTGTAACCGGCGACGCAAAATCATGGAACGGAAAACAAACAACACAAAACACAGATAGGTCACTCAGGGTTAGAGAGCGAGCACCGGACTTAAGGTACTATTAGGTACAGAGGGAGAGTACAGTAAGACTTACAAATGGCATGCCGACACTATCGGGTTTTGTAGTACCGACAGTATCGGGTTTTGTAGTGCCGACAGTATCGGGTTTTGTAATGTGTAGTATCGGGTTTTGTAGTGTGTAGTTGTTTTAGCTGAGGAGCCCCATCAGTCGAAAAAAAGTTGGCCAATAAGGGGTATAGCCCTATTGTAGACGAGCCAATAGCCAAGAACTACAACATGTAGTACACGGAATGCATTTACCTGTTAACGGTGGCCTCACGAGAGAGATGGATGGTCATCGGGGACAGTCCCGTCCCGGCCCCGATAGTCCCATCGGATGGAAATCTGGCCGACAACCTGAAACCGCGGACGACGAGGGGGGGGGTCATTCAGCAATTTGATGGTGTTGGTGCTGCTGCTGCTGCTGTTGTTGCTGCTGTTGCTGCTGCTGCCGTTGTTGCTGTTGTCTACCAAACTACACCGAAGTTTCTAAAAAAACTTTGCTAATGCTGTTGCTGCTACGTTTGTCAATCACACGACGCTGCAACGTAAGACGTCCAACACACTCAGGGTACGTACGAACTGATCCTTCCAATAACCTTTCGATGTTGATAAATATACGATGGCAAGCGTAAAGGTACGTCTCAAAAGCGCGATGGTGGCCCCCTGTAGGCAGTGCTTACATCAAGCATCGTGAACAAGCGTGATGAGCTCACGTTGGAGAAGATATAGAGGAGTAAACCAGCGCAAGGCACTTCCGTTGCTGCCAGACTAGCAGCTACCAGGTATTAATTAATACTGGCTCCATGATACCTGAGAGTATTGTTTACTGGGCCAGCCTACTGCTGTAGTATGGCAGCATACTGGGCAATATATACTCAGTACCCAGTAGGATAACTGATGAGCACTTATCTGGTAAAACTGTAGCGTGCATTGCGTAGGTGCAGGTCTCAGGCACACAAAACGCTGCCAGTAGTGTTGTCATGTGTAACAGCAGTACATACAGCAGTATAATGGTAGTAATAGTGGTATCATTCATAGGCTCGCGATGCAGCATGGTCACGCAACAAATGCTCGCCCACTGCGGCAGCAAACTAAGCTCCGTGCGTGCAGGCCGCCAAGGCTACAACCTACACTCGCACAGCCCGTTGTTGTTGTTGCTGTCTCACATTAACTCGTGTCAAACATCTAGAGTCCGTGGTCACCCAAAGGTGCTGGAGCCCGAGGAAGATCCGAAAAACCAAATGAAATCACATTCGTCCGGGGAATACTATGCTTTCCCGCCTAAAAACGCACGATACGAAGAAGGCGCACAAGTGAAATGATCCAATGTGCAAACTGAACTCACATGGCCGCGGGTATCCACTCAACTACGGCATGGAGTTCCCCCGTTCCCACAACTAACCAACTCGCGGCTACAAACTACAGCGGTTGGCTGCCTGCACCGTACGAACCGCACGGTAATCGTGAGCACAGACGAACGCGCCTGCTGTCTGGAGTGCTATCAGAGTGACGACCCGCGGACGTGTAGTGAAAAACGAGCAATCGAACCAAAAACCACCTTACAACTATCAATGTCTTCCCGGGTTATCTGACAGGTTGCAGCGCAGCTACGACGCCCGTGCCTGAAAATTGAAAATTGCGGGGGGTCGTTCCCCATGAAGGGTATACAACTCTACCAACTCTACAAAAATCAGTGACGTGAGTAACATGTTGTACTACTGCCTCGTAAAAAAAAAACGAAAAAAGACGATCGCTGCTCTCGTGATGATGGTGTGCGTGCAGGTCGTGGGTTTCCGTGTGCCATCCTCCTGCGGTACATACTACCAGGTAGTCTACAACTACGACTACTGCTGCACCAATAGGACGCTGCTGCAAGCGCTATACGAGGCTTCAAGGATGAGTCAACCAGTCAATCAGTCCCTACACATACGAATATCATAGGCTCGTTGCGTTATCAGGCACAGCAGTAGTAGGTACCCAGGGGTAACTGGTTTGCAGCAACTGCATGCAGCAGACAGATGCTCGCCCGCGATGGCAACAAGTAACTGATGCGGGTAGTCCAAGCTACTGCTGCTGTAATGCTACAGTCTGCAACTCACAATAATGATGTGCCTATACTACAATCTATCCCTACGGGGTACTTCGTATCAATTGGGCGTGACAAGCCTCTTGCTGGAAGGCGTTGGAGGAGCAGGCGACGAGTCCCGCCCTCTGTAGACCGTACATGTCAACATGGAGCCTGCATACTAATCAATCCCTGTTGCTTGTACTCTTATAACATATGATACCAAAGGTATCAAAGCAGTACCCAACAGCAACAGCAACCCACGACCGTTGCCTTACCAACGCCAACGCCATCAAATCCAGATGCACCCGGGCCCAAGGACATATGCAGACACAACGCGAGGCACACCCATACCTGCTCGACGGGGCCTTGTGCCGGCGACTGGTGCCGACGAAGCCAGAACTCTGGTCCACCGCAAGCAGCAGCACTGCCCCGGCCCGAATCATGAGCGTTTTGGGCACCTACACGTGTCTCCTGTCTCTCAGACACTGCACAGTCACAACCGAGCGATGCCTTGTGTTCTGAGAGCGCTGCGTATCCGCCGCGGCAAGTTGTTGGGCTCCTTCCCCTAGCTCGTCGAAACCCCCTCTCACCCCCTTGCGAAGTTGTGCGGGCTGTGATCGCTGTAGGGCACTGGGCAGCCGAGACGAAAAAAAGTGGGTTTTCCGTGTATCGCAGGCGTTTTACAACAGGGAGTGATCAAAAGTTCATATCTCGCGCATGTCCTCCCTGGGCCTCGGGCAGCACACATGCATGCCCACGCCAACAGGCGAAGGTTGCGCCAAGGAGAGAACTTTAAGGGGCTATTTGCAGTGGCTTAGAGTCACTCACGCGAGTAACTAACCTGCTGTTTTGTAAGCCTTAGTGTGCTCGAAATGAAAATTGGGATGCATAAACGCATCCCCCTTTCCGCGCCTGTGGGCGTGGCCCATGGATCCAGCCCACGTGCACGAGCAGCTCACTGGGGTGGCTCTACGATATAGCGCATCAGAATGCGTCCATATCATAAAAGGAGTGCCTTGTCCGCTTTTCTTGTGTTTATCGAAGCAGGACGGACAGGAAAGGCGATGCTCCACGAGAACCCGTGACGATATTCACAAAAATTCTATAGTGCATAACACGTACTTGCCAGGTGAAAAAGATCCCGCGCACATAATATCCCAACGGGCCCGCCGGGTCCGACGAGTTACATACAAGTAAAGTCTAGTCTAGTCTAAGCGTTACAGCACCGGGTCCGACAAGTTGCACACAAGTATAAGCGTTACAGCACCAACCGCGGATGGAAGCACCAAGATCCAGCATAACCCCACATCACCGGATAGGAGCTTGCTGAACTATGGCGGGTCATTGCTGACTGATGGCCATTGCTGATTGATGGTGTGATGCTGTTTGAAAGCTACATAGCAGTGTGTGCGAAGCTCGTAGCGTCTGGAGCACGTGTGCACTTCATTTGTATTCGTACACCGGAAAAGAGCAGCCGCAGCAAGCAACAGAAATAAGGGGGAGCCTTGGGCTTAGCGTGGGCAACAACGGCAGGAGCAAGTCGAACCTCCGCGTCAGATGCCTTGGACCCCACGGCTATCGACGCCGTTCTCAGTCCCCAAGAATGCGAGAAAATTACGTCTTATGGTACTGCCAGTAGTAGTACTTGCCCACCCCTTAGAAGTCGGGATACTGGTCCAGACTGGATTTCTTCATTAAGAAAGGTGTGTTTCACCTGGTTTCCCACTCTTAATTCATTTTTCTACTGGAGCCTCCTTCCGGTGGCAAACACGGCGCAGGACATGGTAGACATGACATGAGTTAAAAGGATGCTAAGGTAGAGGGGGATGTTGATGGGAACCGGCTTGGCACGTCTGCCCCACCACGTGTTAACGCGCGGGCGTCATGTGGGGTGATGGGGTGTTTGCGGGGCACCAAAGGTTGGTTTGGGTAGGAAAACACACGACAACACCATTGTGTTATAAGGCTTAGTTTGGGTAAGCTATTGGTTAACCTTTTGCAAGTGGTCAAACGGACTAATACCCCACTAATTCCTTAACAAATGGCGTCGTCGACAGACCATGGGTTTTTGGGTCGTGGGTTCAATCCCCACATCCATCATAATAAACTTTTTCAGATTTTCCCATGGCGAACTTGAAAAATACTCTTCCTGGTATCCCCAGGAAATGAAACGGCTTGGATATTGACAGAGGTCCGCCGTATATCCGGCCGACCTGCTATCCCGCCGTTTCAGGGGGGGAGAGTGTTATAAGGCTTAGTTTGGGTAAGCTATTGGTCAACCTTTTGCAAGTGGTCAAACGGACTAATACCCCACTAATTCCTTCACAATTGAACCCGACGAAGGTCACAACGAAAAGTTTGGTTGGAAAAAAAAAACTCACCGTTTTTTGTAATTGCCAACCTAGTTTTTTCGTGGAATGAGTTGGCCGTCGGTCGTGATACGCACCGGTTTCAATACTGTCACTATACGTCTTCCTACACAACCAAATTTGGTATCTCCAAACACGTTACTCGCATGGCGAGAATATGGAGGCAAACGACAGATTCATCTGCTATGGCGGGACAATCCATGCAAGGTGCGCGCTGCACACTGACGAGGGGGCGGCTGACGCGGGCGAGGGCAGCTTCGGGATTGATTGCTATGAACGGGGAGGTCGGAATTGCCCAGCCGAGGCATAACTCCCTTGATGAACTTTTTACCGCCGCTCCACGTACGGATTTATGGCGATGTGAAAGGGGGTGGCGGCCAACAGTGTGGCGCCAAAACCGGATTTGGCATGCTTTTCCCTGGCGTGTTGTTTTTGGTATGGGGTTCGGCGGTCGGGCGAGAAACTTACACATGTACCTATGATTTCGGTTATAACGAGACCCACACCCGCGCAAGCATTTGTTTTGGCCTCGGGGGAACACAGCAAAGCAAATCCAAACAAGCAACAATGGTCCATACAAATTGAGGTGTCATATTTCTCATCCAGTTATTTCTTTCTGCAGCCCCAAACCGCCTCAACATTTAGTCATAATAGTTGGTTCATAGGTCTTTTAGGACCTTGGTGCAACGTACAAAAATGGAGAAGTGTGGTACAATCAACCTAGCATAAGCGTCCAGCTAGAGCCTCCAGCAACGCAAGTATCGTACTATCAGCATGCTGCGCGCCTATCGCACAATCCCTTCCGCTGCACTCCGGGCGTACACCCTACTCCAGCAGCCCGGTCAGATTCGTGCCATATACCGATACTGCTGTAATCTTCACTTTTCGTTGCCAGTTTTTAGCCCCAACCGGGTTATGAAGCGTCGTTCCTAACGAATCCTGACAAAACACGACTATTCCCGACATCTTGTTATTCCGAAACGTCACGTTTTGAAAAAAAAAAACACTTTTTCCGTCAGGAATCCTGACATCATTTTTCAAGGAAAATATTGAAATGATTCTAAGTCCGGATTCCTGATAAATGTCACGATTCGCGGATGTTTTCCTTTGTTGTCACGACCCCTGACATCTGTTGGGTTCGTTCGTTAGGAACGGCCCTAAGCAGGCAAACATCGTTGATGGCTGCAAAGCGAACTAATGAGCCAGATGTAGAACGCTGTGTGCTGCCACTAATAATTATACTATCTATGTTGAATATATAATCTTCAACTCAACACCATGAAAATGACACGTAATGATATTTAAATAGTGCCTTTGGCACACAGCACTGCCACAACACCCTAATCGCGGCTGTCCCTATTAATAACATACAAACCCACCCATGCCGTTAGCATTCTTCACACACAAGGGTTCCAACCATCGTTCCCCGTACCGACGCATGACGCGGTAGGGATGCAAATAAACTTTCTGAGACCCCTGACTTGAGGGCTTCTATACGACACATACTACGGCAGAGGTGTACCATATTTTGGCTGAGCGTCCTCACCTGAAGAGCTCTATACCCCACCACAAAACCGCTTCTTATTTTTTAGTGAACCAAAAGTGCAACTCGTTGAACAGACTCATGGCCTAAGCACAAAAATATTTGATATTGCAAAAAACAATGGCGTTTTACCACGAATTTTGGTCAAGAAGCTCCGGCATTCAGAAAAGGTTTTAGCTGAAAAGTGATATCCACACCTCTATCGTACCCCGCGTCACACCTCACACATTCAAAACTCTCTTTAGAGAAACAACGAGTGGGCAGCCCTAAGCGCAATCCCGAGGCCAGGGTGGACAACGAATTACAAACTCATATTCCCTCGCAACAATATCGTAAAACAAAAAACGGTACAAATATTCCAACGAAATCGAGCAGTTCCTCATAGTCCCTCATTTGAGGAGCGTCGTCTGTGACATTGACAGATGTGGTGGCTGAAGAGTGCTATCCCTATCGTAGGACCCGTACCTATCCCCTTCCTTAACAAAAAAAACGCCACTAGCACTAGCAAACCCACGCTTGACAGGGGTCACGTTTCCAACAAGCGCGCCACCAGCTCCGCTTTTCTGCCACTCACTTTGAGCCCCCTCTTCCTAAGCTCCTCCTTAAGAGCGACCACAGTCATCGACGCCCACTCCCGCCCTTCACCAACCCCCTCCCCCACCGCCGCATCGCCTTCATCAGGTGGGGATCCTATCGGCAACTCCTCTCCCCCTCTTCGCAACGCCTCCCCACTATCCCCCAACCCCCCATCTGCTCCCTTCACAACGCCTCCCAGGTCCCCGGCAACACCACTACTATCACCATCTAAAGGCGCTTCAACATTCTCCAACCCCACAGGGGACATATCCACTGCGTCCCCGGAAGTTATAACGCCTTCTCCCTCTGAAAAACCTGCGCTAGAGTTAACGTCAGCCCCCTCATTATTCACGACGTTCCCATTGTTTTGGGGTGACGCTATTCGCGCCTCCGCTTTAGTTCTACCGCCTCCCCCCTCGGGAAAGTCTGAGCTAGACCTAGGGGTAGGTTCCCCATCGTTTTCGGGGTTTCCATTCAAGTTGGACCATTTTTTCCTCGACGCGGTGTCTGTGACCGTGGTTTTGGATGACGATTTTCGCGGCGCAGTACCTGGAGCGGTAGCGGCGGCTGCGGCGGCGGTAGCCGCAGCGACTTTTGCCCTAGCGGCTACCGCTTCTGCCACCTTGGCCGCTTCTTCGACGGTACCCTGGGTGGAGTAGCGGGAGCCGGATGAGGCTCTCCGCTTCACGCGCATGGACTGCAGCAAACCGCCCACCTGGTGGTGGTTGGTGGGGGGTAGTCGGAGGGGCGTGGGGGGTGAGATGGGGGAAGGGGGTAGTGGTTCATAGTGGTGGTGCTGCGGGGTGGGGGTGGTCGGTGAGGAGGGCGTGGGGGGGGGGGGTTGACGAGAACAGTGAGGGTAAGGATTATAGCGGTGATGGTGATGAAAATAATGATTACTATCGATGAGGACGATAACCGTGATAGCGGCAGCACACCACGTGAAGGCGTTGCAAGTTGCGGGTAGGGAGGGGGGGGGGGGGGCAAACACAAGAGTACGTGATGGAGGGGGACGGTGGGCGTGATTGGGAGGGTGATGGGGAGGAAGAGGGAAGGGGAAGGGGAGTTGAGGGGGCTTTGGGGGGAGGCGTCTTGCGGACTTTGCGAACGCAATAAATATGGGGTACTGAGCCATCGCTTTTAGTGAAAGTGGCGCTTATCATGTTTTACTTTCGTATTGCTCTTAGAGGCAACTAGTGCACGGTTTAAGCCACCCGAGGCTAAAGCGAGCACGAAAATTCGCCCATCACCAGTATAGCGAATATGGTCGAGAACAACGGCGAGTGAGTGAGGAACGTCAATAGTATTTGTTTGCCGAAAAACCGATTCCGCAAGCTGTCGCAATTGGAAAAGAGTCTAAAACTAGTAGATGTCGGAAGAAAGTGAAGGAAAGCACCGCGGTTTGGGGCGCGCGGCGGGGGGGGGGGGATGCCATGCGAGGGGGGATGCCATGCGACCCCGTATCTGGGTTACGAAAAGGGGGGAAGATGGACAAAAAACGCGAAGATAACGAAAATTTGACGTGGAAAAACAAATGTAAGGACAGTTGAATAATCACAAAACACTTTTTCCAACGAAAGACCAAGCTCACCTCCCGCATCTTATCATCTGACGCGCCCCCTTTCTCCTCGCGGGCCCCGCTTTCCCCTACCTCCCCATCTTCCAAATCCGCAACAACTTCAGCAGCGACAGCAGTACTAGGAGCATTGTCTCCCGCTGAACTGCTAGATACGTGACCGTCGCCCACACCCTGCGGGGTCTGAGCGCCATTAGGCGGCGTCTTTCTTCGCGGGACCGGCAACGTGTCCAACCCCATCTCCAAACCCCTAGGGACGTCGATACAAAGCCAGTCGTCTTCCCCTCCCGCGGGCAGGTGCCAGCAACCCTGAATGGGCATAGTGCGGTGGGAGTTGAAAAATATTAACGAAAAGGGCGGCGGCGGAGGCAGCGGTGGTACATACAGACGCATACGCACACAGGCACACAAAGACGAATACAGATGCACAGACACGCACAAACACACCCAGAGACGATCAGCACGCAGCACGCACAAAAACTGCACATATCGCACGGCCCGCTGGAATGGAACACGCCGTCTTGCGCGTCGAAAACCAAACACTACAACACAGCAAAGCACAGCACAACACAACACAACACAACACAACACAACACACCCAACCCAACACGACCCATTCCAACCCAACCCAACCCAGCCCAACCCAACCCAACCCAACCCAACCCAACCCAACCCAACCCAACCCAACCCAACCCAACCCAACCCAACCCAACCCAACCCGCCACAACAGATCACAACACAACACAACGCAACACAACACATCGCAACACAGCGCAAGAGCTTACCTGGTCACTCTTTTGTATGTCGCGTGTGAAAGGTGGAGGGGCCTGTATTGCCACAGAAGGGGGCCTTTTGGGCCATCCTTGGGAGTTCAGGCCCTGGGTGGGGAACACCAATCGGGGGGGTCGGGAGGGACAAGACATTTAATGGAAGAGGTCATGAAGCCTTAGTTAACCCTTTTTACTACTGCAAAAACGTGTCGCACGAATTTCAAGTCGTTTGGCCGTAAGGGTATTCATGTACTGCACTCTATCCAAAGGAACAAAAATAACAAGGACAAAAACAAGGCACGAAACACCAAAACAAGAAGACCGAAATGACGAAAAATGACAAAATATATACAAGGTATACACTTCGTAGCAAAAGCAGAATAAGAAGCGGCGCCTTTGGCGTCCTGCTGGGACCCTTATCCTAAACAGCAACAGCGGCAACAACAACAACACCAACAACAACACCAACAGCAGCAGCAACAACAACAACAACAACAACAACAACAACAAGAACAAGAACAAGAACAACAACAACGACAACAACAACAACAGCAACACCAACAGCAGCAGCAACAACAACAACAACAACAACAACAACAACAACAACAACAACAACAACAACAACCACTACCTTTGACGCCTCGGTATTATCCTTCCTGGCCATAAGATGCATGAGGCCCCAACTGAGCTCGAACTTGGCGAGCTGCGTTGTCCTCCACCTCAGAAAAGGTACCGGCTCAGCCAAAGACATGCGGTGATCTCTGTCCTCAGGCGCGGGGAGGGCGAGCAACACAACAACGGTGGCATCATCAAAGGAAGTCACCATCAATTATGGCGGTCGCGTGGAATGGCTGAGGAGCTACACAATACAAGTACCATCAAAATTGGGGGACGCACGAGGCTCATGAACAAAGCACCAGCGTCATCGTCAAATTAAGCGGACGCGTGGGGCGAACGATTAACAAGACAATAGTGTCGTCGTAAAATACGTAAAGTAATAATCAATAAAGAGATCATAAAAATATCATACGGCGAGTGTGGAATGGCTGAAGAAAAAACAACCGCCAAATGAAGCAGATACGTGGGACGGAGGATGAACACAACAACGGCGTTATCGTTAAATCAGGTTGTCCTCGAACAGTGCCGCACGTGGTGTTACTCTCAAACATTTTAGAGCAGCAGCGGCAAATGTTACCCGCCTGTTACCTGGCTCGGTCGATGGGGAAACAGATACTGCGACAACTCTAGTGTATCCGGACGATGCACGACAGGGGCTGTATATAAGGGGGTGAACAACAATGACAAGCGGTATTGGACCGTCATACGACAATGGGTGTCAACAACAATACAAGAATAAAAAAGACACGACGCAATGCGCAGCCCTAAGCCAAGGGGGTGTCAACAACAGCCAAACCTTGAAAAAGATACTGCCCCGACATCCTTGCATGCTCCATGCCTGATATTCGCCACCCAGTTCCGTCGATGAGCTGACAGACATTGCAACACCAACTTTTGCTTGACCACTACCAGTCTGTAAAAAAGTATAAGCTCGATGGGAAAGGCAATAAAATAGCTCGATATGGAATTGAGGCCATGCGATCCTAGTATCATACACCTCAGAATGGGTAACAATCGTATCTCCATGCAGATAGATCAAGGATTAAAACTATCATTGTCCCGGGACGTTTAATTATCACCCCCTACCTAAAATCTCGAAGTTCGCACATTTTCAAGTATTCTTCATATCGAGCTTTTGTTTATTGTCGCACTGGTACCTGGTTCGACCGTTGGAGATGACGGCTGTAAGACAGGGGTTTAAACAGCAACAAATAGATAGATAAAGTTACATTGCATCGTCATACGGCAAGGCATGTTAACAACAGCGAAAAAATAATGATGCTAATGCACCGACCTCTCCTGCTCATTCGTTAGAAAAACACTCAAAATGTACAAGTGGGCTTCGCCGCGCCGGGCTGACGCCTGCCCGAGCTCCGCGCGTTGCCGTAGAGGTCGACAATGTAGTATCATAGGCCGGAAATGTGACAAGAGTACTACCAAAAGCTGCACTAAACACAAACCATCTTCGAGCGAGAAATAAAATACTGCAAAACAATAACTCCATCATGTGCCAGGCACAATGTGCAAGTTGACCCACAAAAAACTAGAGCAGCGGTTGACTACTCGGATGTAAAGCGACGGAGAGAAGCCTGTCCAAACGCTTCGAACACTATCGCCAGTTAGCGCTCTCATCCAGTGCATTTGCCGTTTCCCCCCTTCAGGTCTAGTTGAAAGTGGTACTCGTTCGCCCACAGCAGCTGCACTACCACGAGTCCAGTACTCGAATTATGTCATATCATACGCTCGTTCGTTGATTAAACTACGACCAGAACGATCCCGATTGCACGAGTACATGCATACCATCTAGTTACCGTACCGACAAGCAACAGCGAGCAGCGAGCAGCTAGCAGCACTAGCAGCACTAGCAGCAGTATGTATGGCAGACAGCAGCAGTATGGGTGTCATGCCCATACTCTCGAGCATCGGCAACGCAACAATATCGCAGCCTGATCGATCTGCTGAAGATGTTTAGCTCTGAACATCACACAACAATGATAATGAGGCGGTACCATCTAGGGGGTAGGAGGGGTCGCCGGAACGAAACAAAAAAAAAAGTCCGCCCCGCGACCAGAAAAAAATGAGTGCAGCACCGTGACACGGCAAGAGCACGGTCAAGGTCGTCCCCGGGACAGTCCGTGCAGTCGGGGTCGGCGAGCACGACGACGATCTTGCAGACGGAGAGGCCAACCTCATCGCTAGCAAGCACGAAGCAAACTACAAAAAATATGCACATGCCGGACAGATGAGATCCCTATTGATCTATAGTTGATCTACAGACTATCTGTGTTTGTCGGGGCAGACGGATCCCTGATCTGTACGATCTGTATGGCCTATAGATAATATTGTCTAGTGGGGAGCGTATGATCTAGATGACCTAGCACATGTCTTCTGAGTTGGATCTATACTAGACAAATCCCGCACCGCATGTTATAACCACCGTATATGATCTATACTATCTACATGATCAATACGATCCGTAGCCTTTTAAGAGACGTCTAGATTGTTATCTAGGATAAAGTATGGAGATTGGGGAATGTTTGGATATATACTTTCGATGTGGCCGACCAATTTTTCCGGACAAAAGTGTATGGGTAGGGGTTATGGTTATGGTTGGGTGTCGGGGTTACGGTTAGGGCTAGGATTAGGGTCTACACTATTACAGGTATAATGTTTCGGGCAGTTTTTGATATTTTCATTCTCATAATACTGGAAGCACACGTGGGCCAAACCAAATTCCCCGATTTCCATATGTTATCCTATAAAATACTCCAGTATTGCGGTAAAGGCGGTGTATATGGTCTATATGATCTGTATAATCTAGATCGTGATCTGTCCTACGTGTGTACACATGTCAAAGAAGAGCTGAGGAGCGCTCAGGGCACACCAACAACATCGCACTTGTAACTAGTGCTTTGCTCCGTCATCACACGAGGAATGCCAACAACAACACCAACAACAAAAACACCAACACCAACACCACCAACAACAACTACAGCAACAACTACAGCAATAATTACAGCAACAACTACAGCAACAACTACAGCAGAACACTAAAAAAACACATTCAGTACCTGGTTCTGTCGTTGGAGATGACGGTCATGGGGATGTCGTCGAATGCAACGGCGGCGTAGAGCCAGTACCAGTCGTCGGAAGCTTCGTCGGAGCATTCGTAGATCTAGATAAAAAGCGAACGGATGAAGGAAAGACAACGACGTATGATACGGAGATATAATTAATGGGCACTAATACAACAACCAAGCAAAAGGAAAACGACAAGAGCCACAAGAACGTCAACAACGAACGTCAATAACACCACTACCACTATCTACTACCAATACCACCAAAGCAACAAAAACATTACTCTTCCTGGGGAGCATCACCAACGTGACAAAATTCACCTGAGATTTAGCACGCCATCGCTTGACGATGGCCTTGTTGAGATTGCTCGTCATGTACTTAAACTTTCCATGTACGGTAGGCCTAGAGCACCGGGCGGATGCACGGGTAGCATGAGGCGGGGGGGGGGGTCGGTCGGTCGTTTAACTATTGGTATGTGTATATGAGAAATATGCATTTTTGTTTCGGCATGGTGCTCTCCGGCAGCCGAGTTTTTTTTCTCGTACTTTTGGCTGGGGGGCAAGCAAGGGGAGCGTCAGTACATTATGACGCATGTCTGGATCCCGGCCAAGCGGCCGAGCTCCGTGGCGGTTCTCTGAGCATTCCACGTTGCTGAGCAGGCGCTTTTCGTCAAAGGTTGTCTTCTGCCTCGCTGAGCCGAGCAGGTGCATGGAGAACCCCACATATGTTTTCTTTTCAAATAGCCCGCACATCTGTTTCGCTGTTTTCGAAAATAGTTCGGTCTTAACATTTTAGTTCTCGCTCCCCTCTCCCGTCCGCTGTGCGACGTCATCAGTCCAATATATTCCATCCTCTCCGCCGTCTGCTACGACGCAGCTACGTAAAGCCAGCAGCAGCAGCAACAGCAGCAGCACATCATACGAATCTGTTGCACTTTGCCCTGTGACTCATGTTGTACACCTCGCACTAAACATGTAACGCACCTCGCCCGACAAAACTGCCTCCCTCCGCCTGTCTACCTGGAAGATTGGCAGCTAGCTACTGTTTCTCGAGTTTTTGTGCTCCCCATGCCGTATCTGAGAGGCAATCGCACCGGGAAAGACCCACAGAGCAAGGCCCATACTGCCGCCCGCCTCGTTTCGCCGAGGCGCGCAGAGCCCATAGAAACCCATACGTCCACGTTCCTTCTCCCTCTGCCGCTGCTGTGCTACTGCATCACATATGATCCAGGCTCAGTACAAGTGGCATTCACGGTACAGCAGCCGCGCTGTGAGCTCTCTCCTTTGTGACAGCCACAGACGGTGCCTCTGTGCGTGTATGTATATTTGTGCGCTTCTGTATGTACCAGGTATGTGTACGTGGAGTGTGCTATCACAAACTCAGTACATAACAGCAGCAGCACAGCAACAGCCGCACAGCGGCAGCCGTGTCTCGAGCCCTTGCTTTGGTGCCAGTAATCACGATATATGTGTGTGTGGTTGGTGCACAGCAAGAGATCGAACGACGACAACATTTTCACGTCCAATGCAACGATCAAACACACATCGTCGGACCTCATACCACGTACACGAAGCATACAGCAGTGGCAAAAGCAATAGCTCATTCATATCAATGAAACAGTCCCTCGCCATGCTCCCCCTTCTGGGCTTGCGACGCCCCGGGACATCAAGTTATATGACTTCAACTCCATCCCGAACGGGAGGTTTGTACTACAGGACAACACAAAAATGCAACAATGCAAAAAAAAACAGCAAAGGGTTTGCATTAAATTGTGTATTGCGGAAGGGACTGACATCAACTTGGGTGTCGATGCTTCAAGAGGCAAATGCGGCAGGCCGGTTGGAGCATAGCACATATCGCGTGTAACGCATGGCGTGTCACCAATCGGGGGTCACGTTTATCGCTTTATCGTTTGTCACTTCTCACGTATCGAGTGTCATTTTACGCGTCAGTTATCGTTGTCGCTTACGACGTACCAAGATCGAGTGTCACTTGTCGCGTGTTGGCTGTGTCTAGTGTTGCTTGTCGAGTGTTGCCCGTCAATATGTCGCTTGTCACGCGTGGCGTACCAAGTGCGACGTGTCTATTACTAGTGTTAATACTCGCTTGCCGAGCGTCAGCTGACGGTTGTCAAGTGAGTCATCCCTCTATAGTGCGGTATAGTGCGGTAGGGGGTGCAGTTGTTAATATTAGGCCAAAGGTTTGCGACCTCCATAGTGCAGTTTAGTATTATGTTTTTGAACTAGGGCATAGAATGGTTGGTCGGGTTGCGCGAACGAATATCTTCGAGGTCATGTTTCGGGTGATGATGGATGATGGATGATGATGTTGATGATGTTGATGATGTTGATATTGAGTTGTTCCTCATGCTAGAAGAACCGAAAGTTCTTAGAACCTGCTGCACCTCTAGCGTGGGATGACTTGAGCGTCAAATCTCGCTAGTCGCGTATCGAGTTGTTGCTGTTGCTGGTGTTGGCTCGATATCGACCCCTGATGTAATCATCATATTTGTGGGGCTAATGTCGTAATATGCGCATGATGAATGGAGCGAAGTACCAGCAAAATGTTGCTTGTCAAGTGTCAAGGGTCGTTTTTCTTCAAGTGCTATCATACGCGTTATGCGCATCCTGCGAGGGTTATGGCTTACGTAGGGTCGGCAGTGTCTCCAACTCGGTCGATGTATTTCTCGGCGATCACGACCAGCGGCCTCTCTCCTTTCGCCTCCAGAGCTTGTACCATCAGGTCAACTTGTGGCAAACTGAAAAGATGGTGGCGTCACAAGAGGAAAAAAAAGTGACGGGTCAAAGAAAAGGCCGATACTCTTGCATGTGATTACCAACGAGGCCTATTCGGGTAGGGGCTATTGCTGGCGTTATCGCCGACGACGCACGTAGGTTCGAGCAGGCCCTACTAGTTATACTGCTGCTGCCGTTGCACTATTGCAAATCGTAATACTGTCAACAGAAACATCTGTCGTGTGAATGTTGTGTACCTGAAGTGCCAGGGGTTTCCCTTGTGGTAGGCGACGTTGGCGGAGTCGATAACTGCGGTATACGTCTTGCCAGCAGCCTGCAAGCACGAGACCACGAGATAGGGCAGTGCAAAAAGGGGGAGAGAAAATAGTGTATTACAAAAATAAATACTGCGTGATCGAGAAACAATTGTCGCACCGACGCAGGAGAATACTAAGTGATGGTCCTCGTTTTCGAGGAAAGTGGGTTGCCGTCTGAGCATCGAGCCAGTCGACGAATGCCCGAAGCTGTTCAAATAGCCGGAGAGGTAGCACCACCGCAAGTAACTGTAATGCATTATGTATTATAACACCTAGCCAACTACTGGCTAGTCGGCGACTTATTTTAGCAGTCACTTATAGTCAAGCGACAGCCCTACTGTTATGATCGAGAAAAGTGGCCGGTGCACCATGGCATTGACTGCTGTGTGCGTATTACAGCGAGGCACCCGATTTAAGAGCCCCTCGGGACAAACAAGTGTTACCGGGCATCTCTGTGCCGCTTTTAGGCCATCTCCTACAATAAACTGATTCTGAAAACCGAAAATGGAGGTTTCTGCGAGTTTGACCCGGCGGAATGGGAGAATCGAGCCCGCTCCTCTTAAAGTCCGACTAGCCTTTTTGCGAGACGTATCCAACGATGTTTGCCGTTTCTTCTGGATGGGAGTTTGGGCTTCGTGCGATACACCGCAGTTTCCGCAAAATCAGTTTCGGGAGCCATTTATTTGAAAACTAGGCCATTTTTTCGGGTGAAACTGCTATACATATTCGACAAAATCTTCGATCTCAAAGCTGGAGTGCATTTTCATCTTTGTAACATATCCGAAACTGGTTCGGCGAACTTTGAGAAAAACGGGCCCGATGCTCCCGTTCCCCGGGTCAAACACCCCTGCGAAGGTGCAGAAACCTCGATTTTCGGTGTTCAGAATCAGTCAATTATAAGAGATGGCTTTAGCTCAGATTGGAAATAACACAGGTTTTGGAACAGACGAAACGCAGGCGTGACATGCAGACTGGACGGCTCTTAAGCCCGTTTCTCTTATTATTTGTATGGACTCTCTTGAATCGGACACCCCATTGTTTAGCGCGGGAAGCTCAAATATTCCCAAGACTCCACTCATTCGTCCACTTCGTCTTTTCGAACCACTGCAGGCTTGCCTTCTGAGCATTGAGCCAGTCGACGAATATCTGCAGCTGCTCCCTCTGGTCCTCGTCCGTAAAGCTGAAGTAGCCGTTGTCCATGCCGTCCATCCTCTTGTTCTTGTGGACCATTCGCGTCCACCTGCAAGGTACCGGAGCGATAGCGTAAGCAGCAGAAATATGTTAAATAAGGATAAAAAGGGACGGACAAGTAAACAATTGTTTAACTCACGGCTGACGTCCTTGATATATTTTTATAAAATAAACAATTGTTTTGTGTTTATAGTAGGCGATAACGAGGCAAATAAAATGAAAGTATGCTATCAAGTATTGTCGCTTCCGTAAATCTAGAGCAACCATCGTCCATGCCGTACATCCTCTTGTTCTTGTGGACTATTTGCGTCCACCTACAAGATACCGGATTAAAACTTATTTACAGCAAAAGCACATGTACATGTTTTTAAAAAGACGTAAAACAATCAAGTTTCGTTTCTTAGGCAGCGATCACTGAACAAACATTTTCAAAGTATAAAATAAAGTATGTCACGTCTGTACAGCTGGAATAACCGTCGTTCAAGAGGTCAACCCTCTTGTTCGTGATCGGCCATTCGAGCCACCCTGCGCGAAATCAGCAATCGTACATCACCAGCACAAAAACCTGTGAACAATGTACGTTCCATACTCCTTCAGGGCCCATGCATTGCGATGCATTGCGATGCCATTTATGGAGCGTCAAGTGTGCGCGTCCAGCAGCACACACGTAATACTATGGGCCGAAATCGTCCTCGGCAAACTTATCCTGTTCACCCTGGCAACGTCTAGGGGAGTCTAACGTGTTGAAACAGGAATACATCCGTAAACACGCGCGACCGGGGCACCAAGCAGCTTGCGAAGACGAGTATCGCCGACCCTTAAATCGATCGAACTGACAACTGACGTCTTCGAAACAATTTTTTAAAACATCAGCATGCTGCTGCGCAACCGTCGATCAGCTCCTTTCATGGCACGATGTATACGGTAGAGCGGCAACATTCCCCCCGCCACAGCAGCCCTTGCTTCTTCGCCTCGTGGCCAACACTGTACTGGTAAAAAACCGGTCACGCTCCGGTCCGCGGGTTAGATCAGGTACTGGAAAAAACCGGGCATTTTTCACGGGTCACGATCCAGCCCGCGGGTTGGGCCCGGTACTGGAAAAAAAAATGGGGATTTTTCATGGGTCACGATCCGGCCCGCGGGTTGGGTCAGGTACTGGAAAAAAAACGGGGATTCTCACGGGTCACGATCCGGCCCGCGGGTTGGATCCGGGGCTTTTGAAGGTTTCGCGGATCGAGTCAGGAGTGAATCGCCAGTCAGGAGGTGTTCGAAATCTCGTGGATCGGGTTGGGTTGGATGAGGAGGGTACCAAACATCACGGGGCGGGTCGGGTCGGGTCGGATTGGGTGACCCTGACCCGACCCGACCCGACTTGCGAGAAATCCGACACGTGAAACGCCGTGTAAAATAAATCCGACACGTTTCGACTCTGAACTCCAGAAGAGGCTTAATCCTTGTAGGACTTTAGTTTTTTTTTTTTTTTTTTTATGCTCCGGCGGATGGGGAAAAATAAAGCTTTAGCTCACCACACTTCCACGTATTTTCATACGCGTCGTGTGTCGATTTAACGTAGGGTAGGACTTTAAAATAGCATATTGCATACCAGAACAAATATCAAAAGTAAATGACGGTTACAGCATCAGTCACGCGAATCGACGAGGCCTGTTTGGATACTAAACGCCTCCTACGACAGAAGTTCCACTTTTTGGCAGCACTATTTTCTGGGAGACGGGGGCCCATTAATTAGCTCTTTTAGCACCGCAGTCCCGACGTGACAGGACATGGGGACAAAACAGTTGGAGTTAGAACGGGATTTTTTTAGCAGTTGGAAATGGGTTATGCCGGTGCCAAAACGCGGCGCGCGGAAGCGGCGAGGGAGATATTTCAGGAGATAACCGAGGAGGTGATGCCGCGGTGCAGTAACAACCGCAGTAGCATCAGCAGCAGCAGCATCGGCGGGGTGGGAACGGAGCACCGACGGAGGGAGAAACAGGCGGCGGCGCTGAAGCAGCTAAGCGGCGGGATAGCGGGCATGAGGGGGTAACCCAAAATCGTCCTAATATATATCGTTATTGCTTGCACGATCTATACGAGATTGTTCGTCGGGTTGCAGTTCCATTTTCTCACCTCCAAATCAGTTTTTGGGTGGTGGTTTATTTTTTTATTTTTTCATCTTCATCCCATATATTATCCTCGCACTACTCTCATGCCCCCTCCCAGTAGTAGCTCAGACCCGGGGTCACACATCGGACCCTCTTCTCCCCTCCCCACTACGGTACGTGCCTTCATTGTTATCGGGAGAACAATTCAGCATTTTCTTCCCTCGTCGATTTGCGTCGAACTGTACCTACCCACACTGCTAGGCGCGCTCTCAGCGATTGATCCTTTTTTTGCATTTCGCGTACCTGGTATACAGCTCTTCAGGTGACGACGCGTGCTCTACATAGCGGGCCCTCTTCCCCCCTCCCCACTACGGTACGTGCCTTCATTGTTATCGCGAGAATGATTCATCATTTTCTTCCCTCGTCGACTTGCGTCGAACTGCACCTACCCACGCTGCTAGGCGCGCTCCCAGGGATTGATCCTTTTTTTGCATTTTGCGTATACAGCTCTTCAAGTGACGACGCGTGCTCCGATTGCAGTGGCAGTTTTTGCCATTTTTTTTGTTTCTGATCGACCGGTCTCCTTAACCCGTCTTGACCCAAAATCGTCCGGATGTAACTCTTATTTTCGCAATATGATACCTGGTACGTCTCTTTTTTAGAACTAGGCCGTGCGTTTGACCACCGGGTTGCCGTTTCATTGCCTCTCAAAATCCGTTCTTTTGGTGGGGTATGAACCGTTTCAAGCCACGAGTCTCAAGAGAATTACCGGTGCCCTAGAAAACGATTAGTGCATCTCTACCGCAGCATGTGTCAAGGGGTGCTGCTTTTGACATCGAACCCTAACATTGCAAGGAGTTTCTCGACCCCGTGCGTAGCAGGAGCTATCGTATGATGCACGTTCACCATATGAGAATACCAGATTTCCTCATGTGATTACGAGGTTAAAGATACTGTAGACTCTGGCGTCGTTGTCTGAATTTCTTCGGGGCGGTCTTTCTATCGGTTGTGAGGGACCGAGACTTAAGATGGACATTCTCGATTAAAGCCACGTACCTGTCTGCAGCTCTGCTTGTCGCAGCACCATACTGTTTCAGGGCAAAGTAGTATGCTGGTGGAATGTAAAGTACCTTCCACCCACGTCCACTCCTCGCTCGCCCTGAATACTGGAATAAATGCAAAGGAGTACACTGATGGAGTTCAAAGTAGGCAGAACGCTCAGCAGTATACGGCAAAAAGCAGTATATTGCTGGCAATAACTTGCCTGCTCCTAGCGTGCTTCTTGACCTGCAGGCCGGCAAGCCGAAACAAGGTGTCGCGAATCCTGGCTCTCTCTTCGGGCGTGAGTCCGATCGCTTTTAGCGCCCCCCCGCATGCCGGACACGTGGTGACATTCTTTCCAACCGAGTCGGACCATCCTCGCCTCCAATCGTCGTCGTCGGCGCTATGGAAACTCTTCACCTGGTCGCATACAGCATAACCGTCGGAATGAACGATAAAAGTACAGCCAACGAGCACACGATTTACCGCCGTTGGACTCAACAGATCCATTGAAATTAACGGCAAAAGGACAGCCAACGGAGACAGAATGAACCGGCGTTGGGGGCAAAGGTAAAATTGTAGCTAATGGACACAACACAGCCAAAAATGTCGCTAATGGGGGTACCGATCAAAACAACGACAAATCAACGTCAAGGCATAAGCACATATCGGCGCTGTGGAAGCTCTTCGCTATATAATTCCGAGCGCATACGAGTTTCCAAAAATAAAAAAGGCCCAAAAAGAAAAGCGACTTCGTTCGAGATCGCTGTCGCATAAATCTACGACGGACCGCGACGTAATCTCCGAGACAAAATGAAAGAACCGGGACCGGCGACTTTTGTTGCTCGTATTTTTCTCAAAAGTCAACACACACCAACGCCCACGAGTTGGCGATAGGAACAAACATCCTGCTAAGCGAGTCCTAGCGACAGCTACACTTCATTGTGTACAGGTATAGCCCTTGGAATTACCAATTCACGATCAAATTATTGCCGATGGACACAACCACCAAAATGCAGAAAGTGGACAATTGGAGGGATTCTTTGGCACGCCGGGAACATCATCGATCCCTACTTGATGATCTAGATGTTTCAGGAGGGTCTGTACCAGGTATGGTCTAGCTCATGTTGCCGGGTGGATGCCGTACGATCTGCACAATTTAGCACACCCCTCCGGGGTTGCCCCTGTAGTCGACGTTGGCCTGTACATTGTCCTGGACATTGTCCTGTACATCGGACCCATCCCACCGCAGAGGTGCGGCAGAAATTTTCTGAGTTCCTAACATGAGCTCTATATTAATATTTCACCCAAAATATGACTTAGAAGGCGCTAGTCTACGCAACCCGACCAATGTTCACCTCTATGCCCCAGTCCTAAAGCAATCGTACTCGTGGAATGACTTGGTCAATCACTAACAGCTAGTTCCTTACTTAAGGAGGTCAACCGGACAGGTACAATATTAGTTAATCCAACAACTGCAACCCCTACCGCACTAAAAGGGATGACTCATCTACAGATCCTGCACAACATCTCATAACGGCAGCTATATGATCTGTATGATCTAGACCGTCATCCGTCCAAGATGTGGTCTTCTTCCAATCGCATCAAACCGTCCCCGCCTCCAATCTTCGTCGTCGGCGCTATGCCAGCTGTTCACGCGACAACATAAGCACACGCTTCTTATGAATATAGCCGTTGAAAACACCGGGTGCAAGTAACACGTCAACTATCTCTGGTGAAAATTACGAGGAACACGTGTCGGGTGGAAATACCGATCAAGCCAGAGCCGTTGCAAGCATCAAGAGAAAACACACAGCTATACGTAGCTGGTGGAAGTTACGTGCCAACATGTACGAGTATGGGCCTTATACGTACTTACGCTGACTTTCGATTTGACCTTTTTTTGCGGCGGGTGTACGACATGCTCCAGCAATGATCTACGTATACGAGTACCACTTTTGGTTTGTTTTACTTTTTCCACGGGTACTCTGCCACCCCAGAGGGGCTGGAGCCTGTCTGTCCTGTGACGGTGGACATGACTATGCGAATTAATGTGAGAGCAACAACTGATAACAATTAGCCGGTGGAAACACTGGTGAGAACAGACCCGTTGGAAGCAACCGTCGAAACGAATAGCAGCTATTCTAGGCAAGGATGCAGGTAAGGGCCACGATAGAGGGCGCGACGAGGGCAAGGCCCGGGACAGCAGTGTCGATACAATCTGGATTAGTATATAATGCGGCGAAAAACGAAAACAATAAGCTTCAACACATGTAATGAATCCGCACAAGCGTAATACTCAGACAGAGATTGACGGAAGGCGTTATAAGTCGTAGGGCAGATTACCACATATTCGACAAAATCTGTCTTCTGACTGTAGCTGAACCTCGATCTGCTGTGGTCGACCCTAGTTTTTGGTCGGCGTGGGACCAGGGTGCTTCGTAGACCTGCCAGCGCGGCGGCTAATTCTATACCCAGGGTGAGTTTTTGCGTTCACGTCCGGATGGAATTAGGGGACCAAGCGGAACGAGGGTGAGACTAGTGCTGTGTTGACTTATGACACATCCCGAAACGTCAGTATGGGAGTTCGTCGAAGGGTGCGTGGACCGGTTGCAACGAAACCGTCAGGTCGAGAAAAGCTTGGGAAAGGGCTGCAGACTAACCTTCACCCTCCGGGCCAGAGGTCGCAAATTTGCTTTCTCGTCAACGCCATCTTGACCATCCGCACCCTCTTCGTGGCCATCGACTTCAGAAACGTCAGCCGCGCTTTGAGGGGTCGTGGGTAAGGGGATGGCGTTGAACCGCGTCTCCAGCTGCACCACTTGCTCCATCGTCAGGTTCCTGCAGTGTCGGGGATGAAAACGAAATAGGGGCACCATTGGGTTGGGTTGAGTTGAGTTGGGATGTGATTACAAAAAATGTTTACCGAACCGTTACCGAACCACCGCCACCACCACTACCAGTACCATCCGCAACGCCGCTATCACCATCGTCACCACCACCACCACCACCACCATCACTACAGTCACCACGGCCACTACGCCCACTACGACGACTGCCACCACCAATATCACCACCACCAATATCACCACCATCACTACCCCCACCCCCGCCACTGCCCCGGCCCCGACAAACCGCCACCACCACTCCCATTAACACCACTCTAATCACCACCATCACCATTCCCATCATCACCATCACCGCCACCATCATCCCCGCCGCCCCCCCACCCCTCCACCGCCACCAACACCGACACCAACACCGACACCAACACCAACACCACCAACACCCCTCCCCCTGTTCCTGACTGCCCTGACTGCCCTGACTGCCCTGACTGCCCTGACTGCCACCACCACTACCTGGCGTGGTACGACATCTCCGTGAGCAAGCTGTCCAGCTTTCCCGACCGCGCATTTTCCCACAGCTCTCCCGCAACTCCTAGCCCGCACAAAAAGTTAACATACTGATCCTCGCGAGGGATCACACCCTGCTGTTCCATATGCTCCCAAGCCTATCCCCCATGCCGTGAATCGCGTGCGGGTAATGTGTCGTGTAGAGTGCAGGGGCGTGGGGGGGGGGGGGGGAGGTTGGGGGGGGGGGGGGAGGTTGTGGGGGCGGTGTGTGTGGAAGGGCGTTGGTGGTGCGGGCAATGTATGCGCAAGCGGGGGGTAGGGTAGCGGATCTCGCGGTTTAACCCAGGAACGTACGGCAAGAAGCGGTGCGTGTTTGAGCCGTAACGCACAAACGGTTGAAGAGCCCAGCCAAAAGCAAAAAATGATAATAAATAAACATAACTACTGTATGACGTACAAAGAAGGTGAGGTAAGGGTGAAAAGCTCAACGCCGAAGGGAGGAGCCAACACACAGAACAGGCAAAAAACACTATCGGCTGTCTGAGGTAAGATGAAACAAGGGCAAGGGGTATAGAGCGAAGGGCTGAAGAAAAGAACAAAAAAAACACCACAACAACAACAACAACAACAACAACAACAACAACAAATGAGTACCATCTAAAAAATGAAGATGACAAGCTGACACATTTACCTGCCTTGCGCCGTCCATATCACCTTCGCGGCAGGTCCCAGCGATCACCGGCTCGTAGCACCTAGGTGTTCATAACCCGACGAGGGTGTACCGGTACGCCGAACAACATGTGGGGGAGGGGGGGTCGGGCTCCGGCAGTACTGCATAATCACCTTCACCCTCATCACCATTACCATCACCACTACCCGCACCAACTTTCATCCTCATCGCCATCACGATCATAAACGATCATCATCGTTATCACCACCATCATTGCCATCAGCACCATCCTCATCATCGAGCCATCCCACCCTACGGATGCAGCAGAAGTTTCTGAGATCTTAACATGAGGTGGTCAGTATCACCATCACCCGAAATATGACTTGGAAGGCATTCGCTCGCGCAACCCGACCACCTTAGTCCCGAAACAAATTATACTCGTGAAATGACTTGGATCAATGACTAACCGCTAGTTCCTTACTTGAGGAGGTCAACCGGACAGGTACATAATTAGTGAGCCATCAAACGGTACGGGTGCAGCATCATCAGATCAGTCCCTTAGTTCCTCACATGAGGAACTCAATATCTCACCCGGAAAATGACTTCGAAGACATTCGTTCGCCCAACCTGACCACGCTTCTATGCCTTAGTCCTAAAACATTATGTAGTCGTCAAATTGCTTCACTAACAGGCAGTTCCTCACATGAGGAGCTCAATTGGCCAGGAACGTTTTAGCACAAAAAGTGCAATCCCTACCGTGGGATGACTTTAGTTAGTGCGACAACTGCAGCCCCTACCGTTACTACCGCACAAAAGAGGGATGACTCAAGGGCATCGTCATAACCATAATCGCTATCGCCACCATGGTCACTAATCACCATTACATAATTTGATCATACGCCACACAAATCAGCCCGGGCGGTTAGGGTAGGGTGTGTGTCCGAAGCAGGCCGTAAAATAGGTGGTGACATGCTGCGTTGGCGGACTTTTTTCCTGGAAATCCCTTCGGCACCACGTTTTTTGCGCGCCGCGCCTTTTGTCGTCGTAGGCCAAAGAAAAGGTGCGGCTGTGCTTTCGCCGCAAGAGGCGAAAAAACAATTAGGGTCTGTTTCGACATAGGCAAAAAAAACGGAGTGTTGTTCGCTGCAGGCGAAAACGTTTCTTAGACCTTGCTGTGTCTTTTGTCCTCACTAAATTCGCCGGGGGTTCTGTTTTCTTTCGCATAGAGTACTTCACTTCCTTTGGGAAATCGTTTCGCAAGTTTGCCGTTTTCCTCTGCCTGAAGGCGAAGCAGGCCTCAAACGGCTCGAAATGGGAGGGAACACATGTGCATCATATGAGAAACAATCGCTGGACAACCCCGCGATCGTAGCGCATCGCGAATACTGAAACCCCTGTCCCGAAAAAAAAGCCAGAGGGCACAGGGACACCTGCGCGGTAGCAGATCAGGGTGACGTTTTGGGAAAGAGAAGGGCGCCGTTGTTCCGGGTTTAGGGCGAGGGCCGAGTGCTTGACCAGAGTTCATCTAAGAACTGAAATTGGATAACGAAGCTGCTCTTCTTCTATAGCTACGCAACAAGCAATGTCAAGTGGCATCGGAGTCCTGTTCAATACACAACACGCACGCGTGTAAACCGGTATACGCCAGCACCTCACCATATGTCTGGTCGTTACCTGGCTAGACTACATGTTTAGTCTAATGATCGTCACTTTTTTCTTGTTTCTTTGAAAAATCGCGTTCCCATTTCAAGCCAGCCGGCACCACGCCTACAAGAGGAACAAACAAATGGGGAAGACGCACATTTTGGGCTTATTGGCGCGAGCATGCTTTAAAAAAACGGAACGGATGGCCTCCGCCTCGTGCTGTGCTGATGGACGTCAGTTTTACGTCCTGATCCGAATTGCCATGCATGGAGCAATGCGACACACGGGCAGCACGTGGAACATTATCGTAGTACTCCTGCTGCTCGCTCCTACGAGACACTTGCAAAATCGAAAATGCAATGGTGTTTTAGGTGGCTATACAGCTAACCATGAGACGCAAGCTACGGTACAGCTACACCAACCAGTGTTGCTTTTTTTCCCTGCATGGCACTCGACTTAAGGAGCTCTACACCTTTATTATTACTAAAAAATGACTTCCTGATAAATAGACGTCATACATACCCGATGAACCATCCCATGGCCTAGCTACGCAACAAAAAATACTGCAAACAAAAAGAAAAAACGAACTTCCGAGGATTCTGCGTTAAAGAGCCCCGCCAAAAAGAGAACGTCCAGGAAGAAAAGTGATATCATGCTTCTGCCGTAGCGTACGCCTCGCCATAACTGGGTCTCAACAGGGTTGACTCCACTTTTGCAAAAAACAAAACAAGCTAAGACCGGTGGCAATGGAAGGCCAAAAGCTTGGAATTCCCGAAGATCCCAGCCAAACTTTGCCTGAACGGTCGCCTATGGGCCCAATTTTGTAGATTTTTTATTTCAACTTTGCAGAATTCCGGGAAAAGCTAGTTTTCGCGGCGATCTTGGCCAACATCGTCTTGAGAAACTCTCAAGCAGATCTTGGATTAGACGCAGCGTGATTTCGTGTTCTCCGCACACTTCGTTAGACGAAATCAACGACAGCGTCGTGAACTCTGAACGTGGCGAGCTCTTTAGGGGCTCCGACCCCCCCTTGGTGTACAGTGCTCACTCTTCGGCCGGTGATTTGTGGCGGGCGCCGATCAGGCTTCTGTAAAAAAAATATTAGGCGGCTGGCATGTAGAAAACAGACAAAGGCACTCTGTCGTATCCCAAAAGGACAAAAAACAGAATTTTGAGACGATTTGACGGAAGACCACAGGACAACAGAAGCAACCTCTCAGGCCCTAGGGCATGAATCGAGATGAACTCTTCAGCGCTGTCACCTACACTCATGTGACCTTGTCCGGAAAGAAGAGGAGTGACCATGGGTTGTCTCTATCTCGAGATCGAAGGTCAATCGTGTTTGGTGGATAAGGTTGGTCAAGGCTTGATGAAAAACTTGACAAATTGACCTGTTGGGTCGCATGACCGAAGAAAGAGCCAGAGCAAAAATATTTGTATCGTTCTTCCCCATAGTGACGTTACCCTGAATCTCTCACCAAATGACCCCCCGAAAAAAAGTGTGGGATCATTTTGGCCAAACTTTTGGCCTTTCCATTGTCACCGGTCTAATCCCAAGCACCAGTACCCCAAAACTGTGGGCGCACTTCTACTGCTACGGGGATAAAAAACGTTGTGCTGCAGTGTTGTCCGTACCTGAGTCTCGGCTGCACGCCTTGTTTCACCATGTCCCGGATAAGATCCAGCGCGCCCCGCCAACCCCCCTGGCTAACCATCCCACGAATGAGAGGCACATAGGTGTTCTCCTCGATGACCATCCCCCTCGCTGCAGTTATGGGGGGCGTTATAGCGGCGGTGGTAGCGACAAGTACAACGGCAGATGTAGCGGCGGTTACGGCGGTTATTACTGCGATTAGCACAGCGACGGTTACATTACAGCGGCAGATACGGACGACGGGCACAAAGGTGTTTTCTTCCGCGACCACCATACCCCTTGCTGTGGGCACAGAGGCGGGTACAGCGGCAGTTGTTAGGTTGGATATCGTGTCGATTGCTTCGACGTATCGAAATACCGGAATTTTGATACGTCTGCGGACAAGGTCGATAACCACGCCACGGATGAGGGGCACGATGGTATCCTCCTCAATCACACCCCCTGCCGTGTTTATGGAGGTGACTGTAACGGCGACTACAGTCGCGGTTACAGCGGTTACAGGGGAGGTTGTAGCGGTTTCAACGGCGTTTATAGCGGCAGATGCAGGGGTTAACCATCCCACGGGTGAGGGGCACAGAGTTGTTCCCCTTCATCACCATGCTCCTTACTGTGGCCATGGGTGGAGGCGGCTACAGCGGCGGTTATAGCGGCCGTTACATCGCTTTATGTCGGCGGATACAGCCGTTAAAGCGGCGGAATACAGCAACGGTTACAGCGGCGGTTACGGCGGCAGAAATAGTGGCGGTTATAGCGCGACGGTTACAGCGGCGGCCAAAGCGGCCAATCCTCCCAAAGATGAGGGGCACGAAAGTGTTCCCCTCGGTCACCATACCCCTTGTTGCGGTACGGAGGCGATATAGCGGTGGTTACAGTGACGGTTACAGCGATAATAGCTGAAGTTACAGCGGTTACAGCGATGTTTACAGCGGCGGTTATAGCGGCGGGTATGAAGGCGGTTCCAGCGGTTAATCATCCCACGGATGAGGGGTACGAGAGTGTTCTGCTCAACCAACATACCCCTTGCTGTCGTTAAGGATGGAGGCCGTTATAGCGACAGCTACAGCGGTGGTTATAAGCCCTACAAAATCGTCGAACATTAAATTCCGAATAATGAAATAACAAATATCGAAATCAGTAATATAACCCACCTTTCATTTCGCTGCATACCCTCATGCAGTCATCCATCCAGCCCGCTTTAGCGCACTCGTTCAATACGCCGCACAATAGATTCGACCGCAAACTCACACCCGCCGCTAAAGCTCTGTTAAACTTATCTAGGGCGCCGGAGGCAGAGCCCGCCTTAAGCTCCCTGGGAAATGACGGCAGTGTCAGCACCAAACGCATGGTTAGTACCATAACACTGCAAAATGAAGTCGTCACTACTCAAGAGTAGTTTCTCTCTAATGACCCCTTCGATGCTTTACGTACAGGGAAAACGTATCCAAACTAAATGAACCTTACGGAGCATCGACCATACGCACCAACCCGGGCTGCTGGGGCAGAGGTGAACAGATGCAATATCCGAACGTCAACGCAAGGATTTTCACCACACGCGAGCTGCACGATACTACTGGAACGGCGCGTTCATAACATGAAGGACGGTTGATGAGATCACGCTTGCGATATTTTGTCTCTGGATCTGGATCCCAAACGGACTACCAATTTTTATTGTTGCTCATCCCATACGCTATCTTACGCAGATTTTTTCTCGTTCTCCCTCCCTAGCCGTTACTTAGATCCACAGGGTCACTATTAAGCAGGCTCTTCCCCCCCCTCCACGCTACGGTACGCGCCTTCGTTTTAACAGCGAGAAGACTTGAGCCGCTTCTTCCCTCGGCGAATTGTATCGAATAACGCCTACCCACGCCGTTAGGCGCTCTACGCAGATAATTATTTTTTGAGCTCGGAGTAATACGCGAACGAAATGGAGAATAAAATGGTAGGCAGTGGGTGTCATTTACCCTGTCATCAGTGGGGGTGTTCCCGAATGGTGCCAGGGATATTCTCGCATTTTCGCATTCTTCATTTTTCGTACAATTTAACTCTCAGTTTTTATTACAGGAAGGTCGATTGTTGTCGCTGGCCGACCTTAAAATGCCCTTTGGAGTAATGCATACCAGGCCACCAATCTACCTCAACTGCATCTAATTAAAAAAAAGCGATTTACTGTACTTTTGTAGAAGGGGCGAGTACAGAGCACCGACTTCGGTGGCTTGGTACCCACATTTAATCGCATGGTACCCAAAATACGCTTCATTTCGATAGTGGGAAGTCGGCTAGGGAGCAAACAACTAAGGAGAGACAAAAATGAAGAAAAAAAAGAAGACCATTAATGCCATCACGGGGCGACTCACTGTGCGACTTCGTTCTGCAAGCGCTTCTCCTCTGGCGTCTCGTCTTTCTTCCTTGCCCGGCGCTTTTTCATCGACACCCTGTCAAAACAGGTAAAAACAAGTAGCGAAACCGCTTCGTTTCAGAGGCAGCCAATCAAAACAGTTTGCGGCCAACCATTATTAAAGCACTGCCACTACCAAAAACACTTAGCGAAAAAAATATTCATCTCGAAAACGACCAACTGAAACATCGTATACTTGAGAAGTATACAACTAATCAAAACAATGAGCGAATCGTTATCGTTTTGAGAAACGGCACATCAAAAACAAATCGAGACCAGAGAAAACTTCTTCCCACCACCAATCAAAATAGTTAGCTCGTTCAAGAAAAAAAAACATTCAAAAAAAGCTGGCGAGCAGTCAAACCTGTACGTAAAACGTCTCCGTTTGCGAAACGACCAATCGGATCAATGAGTTCAACCCAAACACGCTGCAAAAAAATATTTACCCTACACACCGAACAGTGTTTTCTCACGACTTGATATTAATAGACGAATGGCATGATACGCAATGCAAACGTCGCGTCAGGAAACACCGCATCTCACTTATTCCCCCCCCCCCCGCCGCCGCCGCCACCACCGCCGCCACCGCCCGCTCCCTGCAGCTGCCCAATAGCTTTCCCCGCTCTTTCTGTACCCGCCCCCATCCCCCCTCCCAATTCTCGTGGATTCCTCGCTCCGTTGCCCGCCGCTTCTTGCCTAGCTTGAGAGATTTCCCAGGCTTGCTGCTGTTGCTGCTGCTGCTGCTGCTGCTGCTGCTGCCGCCGCTGTTGCTGCAGAGTAGGGTAGGGGGGGGCGGGGGTAGATTGGCGCTGACCACTCTCTAGTGTGGTGGCTATGGACTCTATGGAGATGGCCACAACTTCGTCGGGACGTGACTGTTGAGGTGGTCGTTGCTGAGGCGATCGTCGTTGGGATAGTGGCTGCTGGGCTGTTCGCTGTTGTGTTGGTCGTTGTTGGGTAGGTCGTTGTTGGGTTGGTGGTTGATCGGCTTGTAGTTGATGTGTTGGTCGTTGTTGCGTTGGTTGCTGAACTGGTCGTTGCTGAGTTGGTCGTTGCTGAGCTGGTCGTTGCTGGGTTGGTCGTTGCGGAATTGGTCGTTCCAGAAGTCGTCGTTCACGTTCGTGTTCTTGTTGCAGACGCGGCTCGTGCTGCTCCCCATCTTGTGTCGACGACGCCAATCCTGTTAGGCTACCAGCGTCGGTGTTGGTCTTCCTAGTGGCATCTACAGTAAAAGTCGGAAGCCAAGTTTTTCCAAGCGTTTCAGGAAAGGCCACGTTAGGACAGCGGTGTAGTGATGCATCTTGGTACTTGGTGACAAACAAGGACAGGTCAAAGAGAGCAAAGTATCATATGTGCGCGTAGTAGGGCATCAGGTATGACACCTACGTACCAGGTAGGTACGTGCTTTACGTACAGCCAAAACCTGACACGTACGCACGCGCCAGCCACATCCTACACCTCAGCAACCATGCCCTATCTATGGTGTACAGCATTCTCGACCGGCCAGTGGCCCGGCCAGCGAGAACACCACTAGAGACAAAAAAACACGTAAAATACAACATATCAGGTGTGCACGGACATACCCAAGTGCCAACCCATCATCATTAGTTGGCTCTGCATTCTTTGGCTCTGCCAATAGATTTTGGGTCGCGTTTCCTCTGTCACCAAAGCCCCTCCTTTTCGGAGATGCAGGGACCTAATGGCAAGGCCAGTTAGCCAGTCAGTGTTTTAGGTCATACATATACAACTATATACCTAGACCTCGCCCCCGTCGGACGTCTCGCTCGGCATATCCTCCCCCCTCTCAGCCCTTCTCAGCCCGTAATTGCCGAAAAGAAAATTAGTTGCTGGGGAAAAGAACCGTCCCGAAGTTCCTTGCCTTCCTTGCTTTCCCTAGTCTCATTCTTACTTAGCTGCCATTCTCTCATCTTCACTGCTTGCTCTGATATTTTTATTTTGCTTTTTCAGCAACTTCTTTTTTGTACTTTTACTTTTGAAGTTGGCCAATTGCTGGCTGTTGGGAGGGAATTGCCGTTGACGGCTGCAAACAATTTGAATTTGAAATTTGCCGGATCGGCAATAACAATTTGAAGTTGAAATTTGCAATTTGCGAAGCGGACCAAGGCTAGTGCGGGAGGAGGCTCCGCCAACAGCAGTGGGGGTGGTGGAGGTTCAGGATCAGGCGTGTGGAAGCTGGTCGGGCAAGAACGGGACTCAGCTTCTTCTGGCAATCCTGACTGGCCGTGCCCGAGCAAGGGTTGTGACGGTTTCCTCATCGCACGAAATAGGAAAAACAGGAGTTCCCAGGACGCTGTCTGCGACACCTGCAGGAGTGACGAGCCTTCCACGTGCCAAGCTTTTCATGTAACCTTAACAAGAAGCACTTGGGAAGCGGCGACAACCCTCGTGTGGGTGACTGGTGTGACGCGGACACCTGTGATTCACCTTCGATCGGCGTCCCTAACGAAGGAGCTGAGAGCTTGACGAAACGTGAGTTTCATTTCTTCGTGTTGTTGGAATTTGATGTTTGCTGTCAGCTACTATACTACTGATGATGTTGAGAGTTGTGTGCTGCATGTTGTGCGCAATAGACTACCAGTATGCATGTATGTGGTTTTGGGTGTTGGTGAACTCAAGCGAATCCTGTTTCCAATAATGATGCACATTGAAATTTACATTGTTTGACCTTGTGTGCCTGTCTGCAACGTCTGCTGTAGCATGTGTGTGCTACACCAGCGTGGTCGAACTACCACACGGTGTGGAAGCTGTGCTTGGGGACGCGTAGCCTGAACAAACTCAAGTTCGCCTTGGTGGTCACGGAGGGCAGTCCCGTCGTCGGGGTAAGCATGTTGTACTAGTTGTCTACGCAGTTGTGTGCTGTGATTTCTTTTTCATGCATACAAACACACTTTTGCATGCACGAGTACGTGTACGGGGCAGTCATGTCATCGAGGTATAAGCGGGAATTGTGCAAGTACTCAGGTCTACGAGTAGACCTATCAGTGACGCTGTGTGATGCGATTTCTTTTTCATACGTACAGCCAAACACACTTCATGTATGTACGACTACGAGTACGGGGCAGTCCCGTCATCGGGGTAAGCGGGGGTTGGACAAGTGGTCCATGCAGTGACGCTTTGTGCTGTGATATAAACAACGTTTTGGATGTAAGACTACGACTACGTGGTATCTATACATGTAAGACGCAATGAAAACGGGCAAGTCTCATCACGAGGGTCAGCCAGGGTTGTAAAAGTGGTCCATGCAGTGATGAATAACACAGCAGCATGATACCTCAGCACCAGTCGCAGTACACACTGGAGGTTGATATATAGCAGTAAACAGAAGCTGAAGTTAACCTGGGTGATGCTGGAGAGCAGTCCCGTGATTGGGGTTAGCGAGTTGTTCATGTAGTGACGCGGTGTACTACTACTGTTGTTACTCATTTTTCATACAACCACATTAACTCTTTATATTAACGAGTACAAGTAGGGTGCGCAACCTCTTCAGGAATCGCAGTACACGTCGGTCGTAATAGTGTTGATAGCAGCAGTAATAGAGTAGTACCGAACAATATATACAGCAGGTACTGTCTCTTACCCTTCGTTGTCGGTATTCCGCCGGTAGGCCTTATATAGCAGTATACCGGGGCTTACGCTTACCAGTTGCGACTGTGAATCCCGTTCGTTCCTGTCCCAGTGGTGGTTTCATAGGTGTTAGCAACGTTGTGGTACCAGGCAGGGCTTTGCCCATAAACGACCGCCTTCATTACAACAGCAGTGTTAAATTGTACGACTTCCTTTCAAACTTTGGAAATCGACGACAGCTACGTGGCCTTACTATTTTGAACATTCACTGACCGCAAGGTATTCCCATCCGTTGTTGTCGTTTGCAGAAGCCCTGCGAAGCAGCCGCCGAGGGCCGCCAAGTCGGCGAGGACATAAACACGAAGTTCACCGGCGACATCAAGGTCGGTGACCTCCTGAAGAAGGCAGGCGACCACTTGCTCGATATACATCCCGCATTCCATTTCCACGGTGCCACGAGGGCGTTCGACATCGAGGTACGTTCTACTCTTATCTTGCGCCCTATGTGTCACGAGTCGAAACATCCATGTCTCTTGCTCAAGACTAGGGGATGGCGTGCGGATATAGTCTATGAAGTGCGGCTCTTTTTCCGAGTACCAAGAGCAAGTACAACAATACCACAACAATTACTAACAACGAAAGGAGCTCCAATAATTTGGATGGTTACGACGTCTGCTGGAGAGAAGTACGAATACTTTTTTACACATACTTATCGACGTCCTCCCGCCATGCTTCAACGTTTGTGGACAGATCCACAAGATCATCGACAAAAAACAAGAGTGCAAGGTGCTGGGTACCTCCGCTGAGGAGGAAGAGTCCAAGCAAGCCTGCATGCTCCTTCGGAAGCAAAGTTGACAGCACGTTCTTTATAGAACGTTGAGTTGTGGTTTATTATACCAGCATCGTTTTTTAAGAACTATGCCTAAATTTAAATGCGTGCTCTTCGTCTTTCAGGAATACAAATGTACTTCACATGTTTGCGGTGTGTGCGTTCAAGTTTCTGCTTCCAGCATGTTTTTTTTGGCACTGCGCTCCTTTACATCTTAAGTTGTAGTTTTCCTGTCTCTATCCTCGACAAGCGCGTGCCTGGTGTTTATGCACTGCGATAATTTATTATTGATGATCGACTTAGAGAGAGCTATTAATGAGTTTACAGGTGCTACCTGAGAGGTGGAAGGATATGCCAAGCAAGTCCTCCGACGTGTCCATCATGGACTGGGCGAATGGATAATAATAACGAACTCATAATCATAATCGTCTCTATCCTGTACCGTTGAACTATATATTGACCTCTTGGCATTTTCAAGTCGCCAGTTGCGCCATTTGTGCTTCTTTTCCGCCTTCCCACTGAATGTCCATTCCTCCTTCCGCAAGCGTAGCGGGCGGCGCCCAGCCGCCCGCGAGCGAAGCCCTTGTATTCTGGAGTGATCCTGTGACCCACCCGTACGCTTGCTTACCCCTATATGGGCAACGCAGACTTAGCGTCACGGGCGGAGCCTTGGCCGTGCGTGACCGCGGAAATGTAACGGCTGTTTGGACTCCACCCCAAAGCTCCTGACGCTTTCGTTACATCACAGCACGCTGCGAGTACGAGCACTAATATACCTTACCCTATTATACCACTACAGCAGAACGGGCAACGTAGATCTAACGCCACGGGTGGAGCCGCGGCCGTACCGCTAGTCAGGTATGTTTCATGAACGCGAGCAGCCTCACACCGGCAACGCATCACACAGGCAGTGGTAATTGAAGGCAGATCGTGAATCCTCTAAAGGTACCAGGTAGCCATTTACCAGCAGGGACATCTTATAAGTTGCTCAGTCAACCTAGAGTCTTTCCAAGCCCCAGTAATCGAAATACAACCTATGGTAGTCTTTCCAAGCACAGCATCCAAGCCGGCCGAGTCAACCCATCAATAGAGCCTTAACAAGGCACAACATTCAAGCACAGGTCACTCCATAGCTACGGCCAAACCCACACCCCGCATCTACACACAGCCAACCAAAACCGAGCGTAGCGGTGCCCGTTGTAGTTAGACACAGACAGACGGACAGGCACGGTTATTGGAGCCTGTCTCACGGCTAGGGTTAGGGTTACGTGTAGTGACCATGGACTATTAATATATTAGGTCAAGGCGATGGGCACAACGTCAACAACACGCCACCTGTGATCGTACTTCGTACCTGGTATGTTATTGATCTACAGCCTGGTAGACGTTAGACACGCGTTCATGATAAATCATACTGGTATACCTGACGTCGCGCTCCCGAGCAAATCTCCGCGGTGCTGCACACCAGCAGCTGACCCTGGCCACCTGCTGCGCCACTTTACCGGTGGCTGCGACTGCTGCAGGGGGTTCCCTAGCAACGATGACCCCCCCCCTGCCGACCAGCGAGGGCTAAACGCACTGCAAGGCCATAGCCACAGCGACATCAACAGCAGCACCGCTAGCCCTGGGGGTGACCCGTCCTCACGCCGTCTGCTGCGTGTATTGCCATGGCACTGCTTTTCTAGCCTGGCGTCGGCCGCCCAGTACAGTCCTTCTATACGACACTCGCTGGTGGCAATCTCAGGATCTTGAGACAGAGCTTCTACACGAGAGATTCCCATGGTTTCTCGGGTCTCCATCGTCTGTCAACGGCGAGCAAGTCCAACGCAGTGTAGTCCTCGAGTCCACCCCATGTGTAAACGTTATCTCAGCTGGGGGGTTCCATTCATGTTTAATGCGCGGGTTGGAGGGGATAGGGGGCGTTCTCGAGACAGTAGCCAGTTGCCGAGTCCTCCTCCTCTGTCCTGGTGGTGCTGGTGGCGGCTGTAAGCATGGTGGCTGTTCCGATGATGAAGCTGTTCAGCTTGACGGTCAAGACGCTGGCCAAGCCCGTCGCGAAACGCCTTAAATTCGGTATGGAGTCGAAGGATGTTGATACTTCCGCAGTTAGAAAAAAGTTACCACTGCGATATGGTATACCTCTATGGACGTAAATGTAAGGATTATTTTAATATTAATATGAATTACATATACTCCTTATATATCCGAATATTTTGATGCGCGGCACAGTATCATACACACCCTTGGTGGATGTTTGATGTTTTGCATGTCCAGGACACACCCAGCCCCCAGCTGCCAGCGACACAAGTCGCTTGTGGACAGTCTGCGTTGAGAACATTTATTTGCCTTAGAGGAGCCCTAGAGCCGGCGCTTTACGCCGATGTGTCCGTAACCCTCTGCTACGTATGATTTGGCATGGTATTCATATGTATCGTAGGAGTACCGCAAATCGCCACTTTAAATGCGGCGCAATTGAGCTTCGTACCAGGTACGTAGGCAAGCGATCACCACAGCTGCTGTCGTACATATCATACGAAGCCCCGCAAAACGGTGTACGTCAGCTGCTGCTGTACACACGTACGTGTACGAATATAGCTGGTACATGTAGATCTGTAGATCGTACTCGTCCAAGTTCTCCACGAAGCCTGGATGGCAATTTTTTCGTGGCATTCCCATTATGTCCTAGATCTGAGCACACAGCCGCCCGCGCAGGCTCCCACATCGGCGGCGCCGGAAGGTTAGCGAACGCCCCCCGCGGATTGCAGGCCAGAGAGGACGCACCTCAAACAAATATCGGAAGAAGTAGGCCCTGTCGTGAGGCCATGCGCCAACCCATTCTCAGAGAATGATTTTTCGGAAATTTCGTCGTAGATTCCTCCATCGAAGTCTCGCCCAGGCGCTACGGTGCTGAGCCGACGGATCCGCAGCGCTCACCTTTGCAGCCGAGGCCGGGGCATGCTTCGGCGAAGAAACCCCACGGAAAGGCGGTCAGAGGCGATAGAGATCTATCGGCAGACTGAGAAGGGTCAGGTCCTCCTAGCCCATGATAGCACACGCCGACGTGGAGGCGATCATAACGGTGGATGAAAACGTTGAAGGGGTAGTAACAGTGCTGGAAAAGTAGATGGGCGTGCGGGTGGTGGTAAAGGTAGAAGTAGGCGAACAATTCCAGGATCAGCTTCCACAAAAGGGTCATACGCACCGTTTGTGCGGATGTCTGTGCGCTCAGATCTATCTAGCGCACTAGATACGAAGAACTTGCTACGCACACCGCACACGCACTCCGGCTTGATGGGCCCGCTCAAGAGTTCTGCTTAGAAGGCGAAGCCCTCCGAGGCCCCCGACAACACCAGACCCTACCAAGTTGTGGGCGACCTCGCCACCAAGCAGTGTGCTGATATTTAGTCCGCGAGGGCCTTGTTCTGGATAAATTGACCGCGCGTGGTGTAGCTTGGTACTCGTGTAACCAGAACATACAGGGTGACCCCAACTCCTGCCCATTTACTGCCAACAAGTTTCGCCCGGAGCGCGACTAACCCGAACCCTACCTCACTGCGTATGCTTTGCATAGCATGTACAATACGATTTGTATTATTCGTATGATGCGAATGACCTGTATGATTTGTATTCCAGTGGGGTGCCCAATCTAAGCCCTTGGAACGGGCCAGTGTTTCCGCTCTTATCTTCGAGCAGCTCTATTCTAGGGTTGGGTATAATATAGGTTTCAGTAGGCGCCACAAGGCGTGACAAGCGCGTTAAACCGCTCTAATATCCGCTTTGTCTTATTGTGGGCGCTCTTAAATCGGATATCTCACTGGGTATGATTTGTATGATTTGTATGATGCATTATGATTTTGTTCATGATATCACGTACGAACTTTGCATGCTGCCGCGTGACGTGCAACAGAGGGAGAGCGGCACCCGACCGTCCGCGGTGTTCTGAGCTCGATGGGGCAAGCGACAAACAACTTTTCGGCAAGGGTTTCCATCCGCATGGCAGGCCACACCACGACTAAGGTGAGGTCGGAGAGCAGAGATGTCGAGAGGCAGCACTTTTTTGTCGTCGACAGACTGCAAAGTTTGCCTTAATCTGCCTTGCCTGACACGAAGCTAATAGGTTTTCGAGTGGAACACTCAGCCCTACACCCTTTTCAGCGCACGTTTTCCCTTGCTTGGAGTGTTTCCCGAGTATTTCGTAGAAGCCTTCACTGCAGCCGTTTCAAGTACAAAGCAGTTTTGAGCGCCGCAACACCAGTAGGTCCTGCTGTTTTTGTTGTTGTTGTTGTTGTTGTTGTTTTTGTTGTTGTTGTTGTTTTTGTTGTTGTTGTTGTTGTTGTTGTTGTTGTTGTTGTTGTTGTTGTTGTTGTTGTGGTTGGTGGTGGTGGTGGTGGTGTAGGCGTTGTTGTTGTTGTTGTTGCTGTTGTTGTTGTTGTAGTTATTGTGGTGGTTGTTGTTGTTGTTAGGGTTAGGGTTAGGGTTCATTGGCCTTAACATTGCGTGTTGCTTTGAATGACGCGTGTCTGGCGTAACTTTACAGATGAAACCTCGCACGTGTGGGATATTTTTGCGGCTGTACAAGGGCTAACAGAGGCTTTTTGGCCTTAACAACGCATTGTGCGTTGCATGACGTTAACAACGCGTGTCTGGTGTGACGTTGCAGATCAAGCCTCTGGAGGAGGACAAGGCAGTGCGCGCAGGAGGAGACCTTCTGGCGGAAGGCTTCGTTTACTCGCTCGGCATCTCGCTGAGTGAGTCCACTATATGCCTACGAATAAGATGCTATTAGGAATACGAACATTAGGCTCGCGTTTTGAGGGACGCTACGGAAAGAAATTGGATTCAGAAATCGTGATCACTGGCGAGCGCTACACTAATTCCGACGAGTACGGAATATGCGGTGGAGGTGAAAACGTTTTGCTGGGTCTCCTCGCTTGAGGAGCTCTATACTTTTAATATATTAATACAGATGTTACCCGACCAGTTCCCGTCTTAAACGGGTACCCGCTAATTTCGGGGGGGAAATACCCGGGTACTCGCGAGTATTTACGGCTACTTTGGGCGGGTACCCGGGTACCCGTATAACATCCGGGTACCCAAGACACTATTTCTCATCAACTTCGGTCCTTAAAGTTTGGTTCGAACTAGCTACTAAGAATGAACTTTTAGGAGACTTGTAACGTAAAGGGTGCACCAGTAAAACAGACTACGCAGTGCAAAAGCATCGTAGATATGATCGAAGTATGTGTTTGTGAGTACAAAGCACAGGCGGGTGAGGCGAGAGGCATGAGATAGCATTTTCATTTTCAAAAGTGTTTCCTGGAGAATATCGTACGCAGTGGTACCCAGGGGACGTGTTTTACAGGATGATAAGTTGCCATGCCCGGCATTTCGAACGTAATCTAACAAGTACCCGGGTACGGGGGAGCCAAAATACTCGGCGAGTATGAAGTGCTACTCGTACCCGTGACGGGTATTCGCAAACCGGGTAATTGGTAAAAGGATAACACCTCTACTCTGTACCTCACCCAAAAACTGATTCGGAGAAAATTGAAGAGTCTCCGAGGTAAACAACCCAATGGCCGAGGTATACAATGAAACGTTTTGCCACAACCGAATGGAATTACGACCATTTTTGGTCAAGAAGGGCTAAGAGCGCCGTCATGCAGAAAACGTTTAAGCCAAAAACAAAAGTGCTGTATACCTCTATCGTAGAAGGCGTCATGCTCGAGGTTGCTCGTAGTTGGTGAGAAATTCAGTTTTGAAGCCTTTTGAAGCCTTACTCAGATTACACGTTCCTTGTGGGCGGGCCCTCACTGTGGCCGTACAGCCTTTTTGACGGTGCCTGTTGTCGCTGTTGGTGTTGTGGTTGTTGTTGGTGGTGTTGGTGTTGTGGTTGTTGGTGTTGGTGTTGGTATTGGTGCTGTTGGTGGTACTGGTAGTCTGAATCGGAAACTTGAACAGAATCCGATATCGCAATTGAAACTTATAAAACGAATCTGAACCCGAATCCGATGCCGAAACTGAAGCCGAAACTGACACTTGTACCGCTGTGGTCGTATCATTGGGCATTTTCCGTGCATAGAATTGTTGGATACATGTTGTCAGGGAGTTCAACTGTCATTATTGGCGTTTCTTTTGAGCTATTGAAATATGGACGGGAAGGTCTATGGCCGATGGCATGGCAGTTCCCCGTGTGATAACGAACGAACTATTGCGTTGTAGACAAACGCACTCCGAGCCTACGAGGGGGAGTCCTCGGAGCTGATACCACCGGGCCCGCGGTCGCGCGAGTCGGTGCAATTGAATTGAACTGGGTAAGTTTTGCTTACTGCCCAAAACGTGACTGATTTGCTTTTCGGAGGCCGGGAAAAGCACTGTTTTGCGTGCTGGTGTGGGACCCCAGCCGAAAGCAATGGAACACCGTACGCCAGCAGGAAAAGCGCGAGCGCAGGGCGCTGGCGAAGTCCACTCTGCAAGTTGGGGCAACCCGAGAGGTGGAGGCCGAACCGGCGGCCGGCTGAAGCCGGGAGTCAAGGTGACGATCGGGGGAGATAGATCGCCTAGGTTGGGTGGTGATGTTATTACCGTCGAAATATGCGCTAATTTCTTGTTGCGTACTCGGAGTACGAGCAGCAAATGTATATCACGAACCAAGATGGAGGAAACCGGGTGCTCGCGAGGAGGCGAGAGCTGGTAGATTCGGCGACCCAAATGATGGTGGCTTCTGAGTTTCACGATGGCAAGCCCTGGGTCGACCTCTCCGACGAGGAGCTAACGCATGAGCTCAAAAGGTTTGCTGGCGTTGATATACAGCAGACGAGTGATGAGGATTTCTGCCGCCAGATATTCCGTGTGGTAAGATGGATGCGAGCGTGCCGGTAGATAGTAGGGTGTTCATGAAAAAACGTGCCCTGCGGAAATACCTTGCTGGCAGCGGGTTCACGACGGTGGTGAAGCCCGACGGTCGGCAGTACACGCTAAAGCATGGACCGGTGCTGGTTGAGGCAATAGCGGCGGGAATCGAGCCATTCGAGTTCCGCCGCAAGGTGGAAAATAGTATGCGATGCGATGTCGTAAAGCATGGATCCTGACGCATTGTTCAACATTATTGCCAAGCAGCAACGGGACCAAGCTGTAGTTGAGGCCAACGATGCTGAACGTCGGCAAACAGCGAAACGGCGTGACGCTAGGTCGATGGCTGCTGCGGGGACCAAGCCGCGGGGAAGTGCTGCTGACGGGTACGACTCACGCGAGAGTGCCAAGGCTGCTGGTGTGAGAGCAGAGCGGAACCGTCGGTACGACAACAACGAGTGTTTTTGTGTGGCAAGCAATATCACAAACAGCGGGACTGCCCCCAAAGCCAGTAGGGTAAGGCGGGGAAAGGCGTCGATGGCCAAAACCACGGCCAGTCCCCCATACAGTAGCAGCACTCCGCACGAGGTCCTGCCCTGCATACCCGGAGCAAGACAACGGGGATGGCCCCTGCGTCTGCCACCACTCGAGCTAGTGGGTACAAGACCGCCTCAAAAGCGGTGGTTACGAAGACCGAACCTGCTGCGCCTGGAGCGTCTACGCAGAATGACGACGACTACGTGTACATTCGCGTGCCGCGGGAGAAGATGGCACATTTGGATGACGGGCTTACCGAGACGGTGCAGCACCAGGTTTCCCAAAGCGCAGGGCCACAGAAGGCAGCACCAGTTCTTCACTCCGTTCCGGTGCAACCGCCGGCACCGGCGTCACAGTCAAAGCAGTGGCTTTGAAATTCCAGCACCATTTCTTCCGCACGTGTCTCGGTCGTGCAGCCTGGCGGATGTGGTAATACGAGCGTGGATTCGGTAGAAAACGGACCGCATTTGGAGGCCCTGACGCAGCATCTCGCGGGGCGTCTTACGCTTCCGCGGCTGCTGAGGTCAAGGTGCTCATGTATTCTGGTTCAGGCATTACAGCAATGCCGGAGGAGCTGGTAGAGGCCGTGCGGGGACAGCCGGGGATGGCGCAAACTGCGTTAACGCGGGCGTTTGTTGGTAATGCGCGTGTGGTGACGTCGTTCGGCCAGGAGTTTGATATTAATAGGCAGTCGTGTCCGCTCCACTTAACGATCGAAACACCATGCGGACCAGTCCAGTTTACCATGCCGTTTATCGTGCTCCCTGGGGGAGGCGATGCGGTCATCATCGGGCAGAAGACGCTTCAAGAGAAACTCGGCATAGACGTCATGGCGCAGCTCAAGGAATCTATACTGAAGGCACGCGCGCGTCAAGATGGCGCTGGGGTGGAGCTTACAGCTCGTGCTGTGGGCGAGCCCAACGCTGGTGCTGTGCTGCGGGCGGCGATGGTTGTCACGGCGTTCGGGCCGGGCGCCGATGCGCCAGGTGATGCGGACAATAACGTCACACTGATGCTGCCGTCTCAACGACCCATGATATTCCAGGATGCCGAGGTGGAGATGCAGGATCGTGTGGTCGTATTTGGAGACGGCGGCCGATAACGTTGTTGACCCTTGCTTCCCACTGAAATGTGCCAATAAGCTTCACGATATCGTTTTTCGCACGCCTCTTGACGTATCCCATCCGGCGTATTCGGGCGACCATCTGCACGCGTGGAGGCTATGGCGATGCGGCTTCAGCCAGATGCAAGGATGGTGCGGGCGAAACCTCCACCAGAACGTAGTCGCTTACCATGAAATGCGGCAGTCTTGGCGCGACTGGCACTTGGTGGTGACGGCAATCGGCGTCGAGGTGGCCTGGGAAGGGCTGGAGGAGGCGGAGAGCACCTGGGAGCCGGTGTCGGGCGTGTTCCATGACGCGCCGGCCGTGCTGCGAAAAGAGCTCAAGGCGCTGCGGCTGAAGGCGGAGCAGAAGCGGGCGCTCGTACAGCGGTATGGGTTGCGTTTGTGACCATATTGTGGTTTGGGGGGGGGTCCCGAATTGTGAATAGCAAAATTTCGGTTTTGTCTGAATTTTGAATGTCTAGCTTTTTTCTGACGTGGAGTTTCTGCGCAGGGCGCTGATAACATCTGACGCAGCCACAGTTGACGATTCATCGCCGAGGCTGTGTGTGGACGGAGTATGCCAGAGGTTGATGCTGCCGTTTTACGGAACTATTGTAGTGGAATACACATTCCGTGTGTGGTCTGGGTTTCGGCAAGCTGCTTGCGCTACTGGAGGTGTGACGCGTGTTTGCGCGGTTTGCTTGAAGATGCATAGGTGATGACGCGGCTGCTGAACAATCATTGTTCACGGCCAGTAAACGTGGTAGATCTTAGGTCGTGGTGAAACTGACCACGATTTCTTGGACTTGATAATTGCCCAACGTACGGACAGCTATGTTTATCTACTCGGTCTGAGCCAACTTGTGGTTGGTAGCCCGAGATGGGCTTTTGGAGGGTGCTGTACCTCTGTGGTCGTATCATTGGGCATCTTACCGTGCATAGAATTGTTGGATACCATATGTCAGGGAATTCCACTGTCGCTGTTGGCGTTTCTTGTGAGCTCTTAAGAGACGGACGGGAAGGTCCATGGCCGAAGGCATGGCACTTCCCCGTGTGATGACAAACGAACTATTGCATTGTGGACACACTCTGAGCCAACGAGGGGAAGTCCTCAGAGCTGATACCACCGGGCCCGCGGTCGCGCGAGTCAGTATACACTGAAACTGAAACTGGAACCGAACCGAACCAAAACCGTAACCAACTCTGAAAACAGAATAGAACTACCGAATCTGGACCCAAATCTGGAACCGAATCAAACTACCGAAATTGAAGATGCAGCCAAAACCGAATGTAGAGTCAAATCCGATATCGACAATAAAACCGCAACCGAACCTGAAACTGAACTTGAAACTGACCCGAGCCCGAATCCAAACCGGACCGTGCAGTGTCTTGGATTTCCTTTCAAGCACGCAAGAGAAGGAAGCGAAGGAGGTCGTATCCAGGGCAACGAAAACACGAATCTGGAACCGAATCCGATGTCGATTTTGAAACCGAAACTGAATCTGAAACCGAATATTGAACCGAATTCGAGATCGAAATTGAGCCTGAAGCCGACACCGAATATAAACCGAACCCCGATGTCGAAACTGAAACCAAATCTAAACCGAAATCCGCAAATCTGGTATCTAAATTGAAGTCGAGACTGAAGCTGAAGCTGAGGCTTCAACCGAATGCGAATTCGAATGCGGATCGAAACAGAATATGCATCGGTTTGGGAGTATCTTTCAAGCGCACGAGAGAAAAAGGTGAAGGAGGCTGTATCGAAGGCCAAGAATAGACGAACCCAGAACCGGATCCGATGTCGAAATTGATACTGAAACCGAAACCGGAACCGTCTCTGAACCTTAGTTCGATATCGAAACTGAAACCGAATCCTAACCGTAGTCCGATATCAAAACTGAACCCGAAATTGAAACCGAAACTGAAAATCAGAGTAAAGCAAAAAGTTCGAAACCGAATTTAAATCGAAGTATCCAGCGGTCTGGGAGTATTTTTCAAGCGCACGGGGAAAATAAATGAAAGGAGGCCATGCCTAAGGCAATCGCCTCGAACAAGATCCAGTATCGGAGCTGGAAGTGAAACTGAAAACCGAATATTAACTCAAATCTGACACCAACGCTGAAACGAGAACTAAAAGTGACATCGAAAACGAAAGTGACGCTGAAACTGAAACTGAGACCGAATCCCAATTATAAACCGAATTCAAACCGAATTGTGCAGTGGTCTGGGAGTATATTTCGAGCGCGCGCGACAAAGAGGCGAAAGAGGCCGTGTCTAGGGCAAAGAAAAAATCGGAGCAACAACAGCTGGCGGCAGCGTTTAAGGTGAGTGTTTGTGCCGCCGTTGCCATATGCTTGTGCTTGTTAGTTTTGCATATTATCGGTATGCTCCTATAGGCTTAGGTGGCTACGGGGGTGTTGCGTCACCTTTCCGTCTGTCCGTGTTGTTGTTTCTGTTTTCATAAAAAGCAAAACGTACGAGTCATCTGTGAGCTCCATAATTTCGTGGAAACTCATTTTTGCAACATGAGACATCGATCGCGCGTGCGGAGTTTGTGCTCTCGTAGTTATAGAGATGAGGTGGGGAGGGAGGAGGTTATGCCGTACGCCTGTTCTTGTTCGTGATCCTTTTTTTTTCCTGTAGGCCTAAGGTTATGATTACAGCCCACCAATCAACCAGTCAAGCCACCATGCACCCAACCAACCAACCAACCAATCAACCAACCAACCAACACCACAACGCCACAACACCCCCCCCTCTCTCTCAACAGGGCATCAAAAATCGGCTGGCGAGGCTAGGGGCAATCGTTTCCCTCCAGGAAGCCGAGCGAAAAGCGATACTTAAACGCACCGATGCCCCCGGCAAACCCAAACACACCGATAGCAGTGGTCGTGGTCAAGCTATAACCCGTTTAATACACCTGTTAACCAATCAATCAAGAACTCAATCCACTAACCACCCCGTTTAGAACATGCCCCACGTTTTGGGAGTTTTACTTGGGGTTAGTATGGGGTGTATGTTTCAGTTTCGAATGGGCGTCCGCCCCGCTCTCGTGACAGACTATCAACCATCGGCTGGCGGAGCTAGAAGCCATCGCTTCATTCACTCAACCAACCATTCAATCCACCAAACGATCAACCAATCAACCCAATAATTCTTCAACCAGTCCAGTGACTGTGAGTCGTGATGATAATGTTGAACGTTGCTATGAACTTGTTTTTTTGTTCGCTACAACGTATCCTTACCCGCCCCCCCCACCCCCCTCCTCTCTCTCCAGGCCGTCAACCATCGGCTCGCGGAGCTTCACGCCATCACTTCCAGCAATCAACCAACCGAGCGATCAATCAACGAACTAATCAACTCATCGACCAACCATCCAAGACTTCTTCTGCGATAGCTCCCCTCAAAACCAGCGATTTTCTTTCAAGGACGTTTCATGGCTGCTCGACACAAGGAAGGATGCAATTGAAAACAAAGTATCCATATATTTTCTTGAGCGCAAAGGCCTATCGATCGATGACGTCGGGGAGGGTGTCGCGGGACACCGTATTTCAGGAGATACGGCCGAGAGTTGGTTTTGAAACAGGCGATTTCGTGAAAGAAAAGTTGGGGGGGCTACCGTAAAACGACTCCCAACCAACCAGTATTATTTGTACAACGCCTCTTTACCTCCCTGCTCTTCTTCTACAGCAAACCAACCAACCTATAAAATCGCCAACCGACCAACCTACCAAGCAATCAACCTATCAACGAACCTGTCAACCTGTCAATGCCACAGCATCTCCCCAATCCCCTCCCCCTCTCGAGACGGGCCATCAACGGTCAACTGACGGAGCTAGCAGCACTTCAAGCAATCAATCAACCAAATCAACAAGCCAACGAATCCACCAACTAATCATACAGCCTTCCAATCAACCAATTAACCAATCCGGTGACCGTCAATAACGAGCGTCATGTTCCTGTGTCATGAAATTTGTTCATTTTTCCGATACAACGTTTCCTTCCCCGCCCCTTCCCTTCTCGAGACAGGCAATCAACAATCGTCTAGCAGAGTTAGAAGCAATCGCTTCCCGCCAGGAAGCCGAGCGAAAAGCGGGGCTACATCGCACCATCCCCCCCGGTAGATCTAACGAAACCGATAGCAGCGGCGGTGATGGTTATACAGATACCGCCGCTCAAGTGCCTCGCGGCACCGGCACCAACCAAGGGCGATTGTTTCTCGGAATGTTGTGGCCGTGGCGATGGGGGAGGAGCGTACCAACCGTGGGAGAAAATGCAGAGAGTTTTGAAAATAGCAGGGATATTGCCCCCCCAAAAGAAGGTGGAGAGGGAGAAACAGCAGAGGGTTTCGAAAGTAGCAGGGATGTCGCCCTCCCACGGGGTGGAGGCCAATTGGAGCGAAAAGGGGGTGGGGGAGGGGGGGGGGTCATTGTAGCAGGAGGGGGCGGGGGGAAGGCGTGGTGTTGGCATCGTAGATAAACCGGAGCAGCAGCACCAAAAACAACAATTTCCCGTCAGATGAGTGCACGGGGAGGAGGGGAGATCGGGCATTGTTTTTGAGCACCAATCTGAAGAACTATTTGAAGAACGATCGGCGAAATTATCTCAAAAACATTCTGAGGAACGGTCGGCAAAAATTATCCGAGTAACGGGTATAGGAGAGTCGGCAAATTGGGCGTCTGGCGAAATGCAGCACAGGGCGCGATAAAGGAAGGGATGGTTGTGTAAAATTATATGGATTCGAACCCGACCCGCGAACGTAGCCCCTTGAAAACTGCTCCCGTGTTTTTTTTTTACAAAATAGTTGGAGTTAGTACGATGTTTTGTTGTTCAGTAGCTAGAAGAGATAATGTTGTGCTCTCTTTGAAAGCCGGATTCTTGAGTCGGGTCCGTACTTCGTTTGTCCTTTTTTTTGTTTTCCGTTTTCATTTCGTGCTTAGTAATTAACTACTGCTGCAGTGGTTATTTACTTAATAGTACGGGGCGTCTCCACAGTAGACGTATACATGGCCTGCATAAACGAGTGTACCTGTCTGGGCGTTATCATTAACAGTGAGACATTGGTTTACACACAGTTTTTTTTTTTTATTCCCGGGGGAAAATCGACGCCAATTCCATTACAACCGTCGTCGCCCAGTATGCCTAGAAACGACCTAGGCAGGGGAGCTTTCCAGGAAGGTTTAATATTGCCAGGAAAATTTTTCTCGCTATTACTGCGAGGAAGCAATCGTCGTCCGTAATCGTGGCCCGCAGATCAGAACAGTTGAAAAGTAATCGAAAGCGGCGCAGCCGCATTTCTTGACCGTATCTGGCCGTTTTTTAGTCTGGTTTGCTGTCAGGCTCAGAGGTTGGGTTCGGTCTGCGTCCTTACCTTGATGTTATAATGGACGTGCTTTTAGCACAAAAAATCGTGAGCAACCAACAACCTGTCCCAAGGAAGATATATCCTGATTAGGTTCTAGGAACAACTCGACCCAGGAAATGTACCTCGTAGGTTCTAGGGACCCTCTCGTCGCCAGCAGTAGTTCCACAAACCAAACACAAAGTTGGCAACTGATGATAGAGCGAGGCGTCGATCGCGCGTAGTTGTCTAGCCTAGCAGCCCTCGTTGCTGTGTTGTGTGTTTTCTCCTCGAGAAGCTGCTGGTGGTGTGTCACTGCGTGTGGCGTGTCGTTAGTTCTGCACACAGTCCTGGAATTTGCTGGAATTCGTCATTATTTGGTGACATGGCATAGTAAAACGTTCGCGGTGTAAATTCAGCGGTCAGCTTCGTGGTTTAGGCCAGATACCACCCCAGCAAAGTCAGAACATTGACACATGGTACTACATGACTATTAATGATCGCACGATGGGGGTAGCACCAACTGGCCTTCGGAGGGTCACGAGACGCGTGTTTTGGTCCAAGTGATCTCAAAATGGTGAAAAAATGAAAGACAATAACTTGTTTCCTTCTAAATCGTTCTGCGATCACAGCACTCCGTCCGGTTA
>JABAKD010000017.1:9655941-9660941 GCA_012845835.1 Undaria pinnatifida | reverse complement strand
TCGGACCAAGAAGTTTCCAAAACGTCGCAGGTCGAGTCAGGAGTAGCTAGTCAGGAGGTAGGTATTCTAACTCTCATGGATCGGGTCGGGTCGGGTCAGGAGGTTTTCAAAATATCACGGGTCGGTTCGCTCCATCCTGACCCAACCCGACAGGACGGACCCGAGCCGAGCCATGAGAAGCGTCTTGACCCGTGAAAACCCTTGCATTTTCCAGTTCTATTTCAAATCAACAAGGGAAGTACACACCAAAAAAAATATCAATCACAAAATTGCGGGCGCGGAAATGTCTTTCTCTCCAGCACATTGAATGCAGTGGCTGCACTTTTTCCCATGTTCATTTCAGACCCCAAGTAGAGTGCTGGATCGCGTTCTTTTTCACCCACACATATGCAGCCCCTAACCCCCCCCCGGCCAAATGTACGAAAAAGCATAGGCACTGTCAACGAAAAAAGCGAATGGGTGGGAAAAGGTCCGCCTTAAGCAGCCGGCATTACACAAAACACACACGAAAAAAAATCTAACACATTATATCGTACGCGAACAAGCGCGCAAATACGCCCCTTCCCCCCCTCCCCTCCCTTTCCCATGTGCCGAGAAAACCCCCATTGTCCCAACATATTCACGTTGCCGCCAAATTTGTTACACCTTTTTTTCTTATACCTTTTTCGATTTTTTCCGCTTTTTCGAGGCGAAATGGGCAAAACAACCCGAGAAAAACAAAGGATGAACGGAAGGCGGCATATTGGGGGAGGGGGGGGTCAACAAACGTGTACATTGGCTCTTAGCCGTAAGGGTTAAGAAGGAAAGGAAGGGAAAGCCGAATCAAGGAAAGGAAAGGCGAAGCACGCCGAGGTAAATCAAAGCAAGGCACGCGAAGCAAAGCAATCCAACTCCAAAGCAACGCATAGCAAAGGCAAAGCAATAGCTCGAGCAAAGCACAACCAACGCAAAACCAACGCAAAACCGAAGCAAAGCAACAGGCGATCCAACGCAAAGCAACCACAATAGACTACAAGCTAAAAAAGCGCAACATAATAAATCAACGCAGACGCAAAGCAGACGTAAAGCAAAGCAACGCAACGCAACACAAACGCAAAGCAAAAGCATAAACCAACCCATCCAGCACCAAACCTGCTGTAGCGATTCTATTTCATTCATCTGCTAGTAAAAAAAAACACGCACCACTTCTCGACGCGTCGAGCACCACATGAGTAGCACAGCAACAGCATGCAGTAACACCGCAACACCATGCAGCAGCACAACAACAGCACTGCTGTAGCAGTGCTGCATCAGCACTGTAACAGCCTGCCGCCAATCGTTCGGGCATTGTCTATATTTAAGAGACTACAACAAAAACTCTAGTTAGCATCTTGCACGACGAAGGAAGTAAAAACCAAACCAAACCAAATCCAACCAAACCAAACCAAACCGAGCCAAACCAAGCCAAGCCAAGCCCAGCCGAACCAAGCCAAGTCAAACCAAACGAACCCAGGCCAAGCCAACCCTCACCAAATCAAACCAAACCGTTTCGAACTCTTCTATAGCTTCGAAAGGGTGCTCTCTACGCGCCTGGCTTCTCAATAGCCCTAACCCCCATCCCCTGGATGAGCGCGCGTGCCTACTCTAATGGAGCTACAGATACATGACTGCCTGCCATCGACATTGTGCCACCGATACGGTGCCACGGATATTGCGCCACCGATACGGTGCCATTTATATTGTGCCATCGATATTGTGCATATCAACACCCTCATTCATGTTTTTTGTACCACCGATATTGTGCCCAACCCACATACATGCACGTACGTCGCCCGGACCCTTGTCGAGACCTTGAGGCCGCCTTGAACCAACGCGGGACCATCAGCCAATGAAAGCACGAGAATCCGGAAACGAGAAATTGACTGGGCCAATCGTTATCATACGTCCGAATGGTTGTTTACACTGTTTGAAGGGGCAGTGGGGGGAATCTGGTATCGACCTAAAATACGGAGGGGCAGCTCTTAGTTTTTATATCTACCACGCCCGTTTCTCCCAGCACTTCGCGTCTATTCAAGCACGCTTCTTGATAATCCTTTACTGTGTGACTCCAGTGCAAACGGCATGTTTTCCCCAGCCGACCCCACTCCACCAAATCTGAACTCCCGACCCTATACCATACCCAAACCGTTTATCAACTGTAGACGACACCTAAGCTGCTCTACCGTGTTTCGCTGTACAGAGCAATGGGAGGAAGCTTGGCATATCTGGTATAGCTGACTCGCCCACCGCTTTGAAAAAAAATAATAGGACCCGGATGGTAAAAAACAAAACAAAATAAACCAAATCAATCCATCGATAAAGGAAATGGTTAAATGAGGAGACAGGCAGATTCCCGGAGTGTTCTTCGTAACGTTGTTCATAGGTCCCAAAACATTATTATTTCTTGGACGGATGCCGAAACGTTCTTTGGAACGTTCTTCGTGTGCTCCTAGATCAGTCTTCGTGACGTGTTTCACATTATCCCGGAAATTTCTTCGTAACATCTTGGAACTTCCCCGGCACGTTCTTCGTGACGTTCTTGGAAGGTTCTCGGGAACTTCTTTGTAAAGTTCTTCATAACGTTCGTCACACGTTCCAGGACAGTTCTTCATAACTACCAACCCCACTCCTGTCGCCAGCCCTTCGCCTCCGCCATCGCCTGTATTGTCTCCAAACGCTACGGTCGAGGCTGGTCTTCACAGGTTCCCCGATTTCTTCGTAACGTTCCCCATAACGGTATGCACTTTTTATTCTTCTTGTTATTTGTTTATCAACCCCGCTCCCCTCGTCAGCCTTTGGCCTCCGTTTTAGCTTGAGCGGTCTTCAAGCGTTTCGATCTAGGCTGTTCCGAGATTCCCGAAGCGCCTGAAGACATCCGAGAGGATGCTCCGCTTGACCCCTTGGAAGGCGTGAAAAACAGAGGGAAACGGATGGGATGCGGGACAGAGAGGTAAACAAACACCCTGAAATAGACTTTACACGGCCACGAACAATATATCGGGGCCTTAAAGCGCTTTGGTCGAGACTGCTCCAATATTCCCTTACCACTAGAATACATCCGAGAGGATGTATCACAAACGGCACTAAATTCCCCAAACGTGGACAGGGACGTTGTGAAAGCGCCGATGGGAATCGGGGTGAACACGAACCTACTATTAGCTGCTATTTTACACGGCCGCCTAAAATATAGTGGCCCGCTGTGAGCTAGGTGAAATCGGGTATCCGAGCTGTCCGACCAGAAATCTACGATGTATTTGTGATACAGCTGTTCGACCAGAAATCTACGATGTATTGGTGCTCCAGGAGAGGTCCCTCTATAGTGCCATAACGTGCACTATAGAGGGAAATACCGGCACTATAGCGGCAGCTACTGTACTACTACTGCGCATAGTGTAACTGCTGGCTGTTTCCATCTGCGCCAAGCGATTTTACAGGCACTATAGTAGGCAACCGGCATTCTTAAACGGGCACTATAGAGGGACTTCTGCTGTGTCTCTTTCACCAACGCACACATATATATATATTACATTCATATATTTTTACTCTCCTGCGACTAAACGCAAGAGGTTTTACCGTCAGCGACCTTCAGGGTAAGCCATAGCCACAGGTGTCTTCCCTTTTCCCCCGTTTGTCAACGCACACAGGTTGCGAACACCTGGCTCTGAGGGGAAGTGTGTACACGCGACCCGGCCAACAATCTCACGGGCTAGGCACACCACCAGAACGAACTTGAATAGAAAAAAAGCAACTGGGATCGAAAATACATTGGCTAGTTCTTCAGTCAAGAAGCCTCATCAGTCACAGCAACAGAACATTATTAGGCTAAAAAGTGCCTCACCTACCGTACGAGCACGGTTCTATCAACACACGATTACGTTTGAGCTCACTGTTGTCTCGGGGTTTCGATGAGACTGGGAAGGAATTCATCGGCATTATTTCATTGTATTACCATGGTATTATAATATTACAACATGTTTTCGTTTCCACCCACCTTCGCTTGGGGTTAGGGTGCAGACTTGGTGGGCGTTCATTCGCTGGCACCAGTATACCTATTACCACACGTTATAGTATTCGATCAACAGCCCAAGTTCGTCTGGGGCTCGGATGAGACTCCGAAGGCTGTTGTTCACTGGCGTTATTCAAACAATACCAGATGGTTTTGTACGTTCAACACATTTTCGTTCACTGGCAATGTTACCACATACTTTGTTGCTGCTCACCTTCGCCTTGGGTTTTGATGCAGGTTTCGAAGGCGTTCGTTCACCGGTACCACCGTTACCGCTAGCGGCGGTATTCCCCCCATCGTTGCCGTAGATCCACATTGGCACAGTAAAGCCGGCAGCCCCCTTTTAAAGAGGCGAGTAATGAGACATACGAGAAGCAGAGCGATCAGACACATCTATTATACCGGTGGAATATTGAATGAAAAGCGTTGTTAGCCACGAACCATACTGATATCCTTGGAAAAAACACCGTAGAGCGTACCAACGTACGAAGATGCCACGGAAAAGACAACGGAAAATACGAAGGAAGATATGTACCATGCATACACATACCCGGAACCATCTGTTGAAGGTACAGACCAAGATACTATGGACCATACCGTGGAACATGGCATGGAATATATGCCGTTGCGGACACCATGAGAATCACCATCTACAGACGATGCTGTAAACCATACCACGGCAGACGCCATGAAATATAACGTGAAATATACCACAGATGAAGTGAAAACTGAAAATGTTGATCGTTACTACATAACCAATCCGAAGTACTGACACATCCTTGTCATAAATAATGAACTATGACCGATGTTATAACCAAAAAGTTCGGAGTTGGTCATTGCTGTCTTACTGCTCCTTGTGTTTGAGCTATGAATACAAGGTGCGAGCTTCCTTTGACCCATGCTGATGATTGTACGTGTGTACGTTGCGCTCTCGTGCCCGACAACACAACATACAGCCGCCGCAATCAGCCGGACA
>JABAKD010000017.1:8190941-8355941 GCA_012845835.1 Undaria pinnatifida | reverse complement strand
AAGTGGCGATGAAAAAAAACAAAAAATTTGAGCTACGAGCTGGTCCAGCCTTAAAACTCATTTTCGCAATCGTTTTGGAAGTATTTTGACGTCAGAGTTTGCATGCAGCTGCTGCTGTGCGTCTGGATCTGTAGCGGGCCCGTTGGAGTTAGAATTTTTCAATCCGAGTTGTTTTCGCCGAGAGAACACAAATCAACTAAATCCCGTCACTCCCGAAGATGTATCGATACTAAAGTCTATACGAAAGCCCGAAAGCGTTGTACTGCGTGTATATGCCGCTGATACTCGGTGTGAGCGTTCCTTGACGGGTGGAGAAATGATCGATACCCGTCTCAGACTGATTCTACGACCCCCCCCCCACAAACCAGCGGTTATCTTCAACGAACGTTTCACGGCTGTCGACACGACGAAGGGTGCCATAACCCAAAATGTTCCATACATTTTCTTGTTTTGCAAATGGCTATCGAACGATGACGTCGGGGTGTCAATGGATACCGTACTTTAGGAGATACGGCCGGAAGCTGGTTTCAAAACCGGCGATTCCGTTAAATGAAAGTTGGGGGGGCTACCACCGTAGAACGACTCGTCATCGCTTAATTATTTCTCTGTTAAGAGATGTGTCGCGCGCAGAAGATCCGAATGCTATTTAAGATACCACAATGAAGGACACTAAATCTGGCTTTCGCAGCGCAGCTTTTTTCGGATTTGGACCTGAGAATTTGAAACGTGATTTCAAGCGCATTGGTCTAGGTCTCCGAACTGGCTCCAGAAAAAAAAAGTTTTTTAACGTACATTTCGGTTCGATTTCTAGGCGTTTCACTCAAATGGTAATAATTTTGGGTCCTCGACTTTTTTTTTTTTTCTGGACCCGGCTTGATTGACCCGTTGTGTTGTACGAATGCCGGGCCCCATGCAAAAATTCATTGGTAAAGCTGCGCTGTGACAAACCATTTTACTGTCACGACAGCCTCTAACTGCTAAGCCAGACCAGCTCGTAGCAGGTCAGCGCTGGCTATTATTCGTTCACTCGGTAATCATTCATGATGAATATCTAACGCCAATATACCAGTTTTTTGGACAGCCGGCGGTGCCATAATACTGCATACCTGGTAGTATGCTGTGGGACATGGGGCAGGAGAGTATGCGCGAGAGTTGTAATCATCACGCTTCTCCTCAGGCCACAATGAAAAGCAGAACACCACCACCAGTCACAGTGTAGGGGTGTGAGATGGGATTTCTGTACTTAATACAAGAACATGAAAACAATTTTGTTTTCCTTGGTGTGGTAACACCCGCCTCCCCCTGTACGTCGGTAAGCCTTAGGCACTGACTGCATAGTTGGTTGTCGAATTTTTGGTAAGAAGGCGGCCTCGTCAGTTTGCGTCGAGGCTCGATTTTTCAAGTATTATAATAATAATAATACACTCCAGCTGTGAGATCGAATATTTTGTCGAAACTCATCTTTGCAAGCTGTGTGTGATACTATGTTGTCACCACCATTGAAAGCAGCTAGTTGTTGTACTATTATTGCTTATATAGTACGTAAAATATATACAAATATTGTATATATTATTTCATTTTTTATAATATATTATAAAAATTATATATTACTGCGCACGACCCTGACACTATTTTCCGGCAATTTTTCATACTTATAGCGACAAACACGAGCGTATGATATAGACTATATTTTTTCCATTAGACTTCTTGCGAAAACGTGCCCGCCGCATTTTGGATTTTCTTTTTTTGCAATGCCCAGGTGCGGCGACGTTCACTGTCTAATGCGGTACATATTGCTCATGTGGATATTAACAGAACAAAAACAACACAATACTAACACGGAGTCGCCGACCTATATCCTTCATGAGGACACACGACCCGTAATACGCGCGATCGGAGTATCACACACAGCTTGCAAAGATGAGTTTCGACAAAATATTCGATCTCACAACTGGAGTGTATTTTAATTTTTATAACACCAACAGCAATATTACATAGTAATTACGTAGTGTGCCCTTATAGTGCGGGGTGATGATTGCCGGTTGCCCGCTATGTATGGTGCTTGTGGAAACGCTTGGCACATAATTTAGATGGGAACCAGAAGTAGTAGTAGTGGTATTATGCGGAGTAGTAGTGCCGGTTGCGGCTATAGTGCCGGTGTTTCCGGCTGGCATATACCCGCATGTTAGTTAGGGAGACCCCCACTGACACGCGCAGTATTGCACGCTATGCCTCCGCCGCGGAATTATTCTTCGGCGTCCCCGGTGCTTCATTAGTAACCGCGTAACTACTGAGGTCGCGGTTTCGAATCTAATAATAAGTAGGGGACTCTTTTCCTTTGAAATGGACAGGCTTAAAAAATGAGAGCATGTGATATGATTTGGCGAAATGCGATGCACATCAACGAGCATGAACACATGAAAAGCGGGAATGCTGAGCCCTATGCGCGATTAAATGAAGGCAAGTACCGGGGGGAAAGGGACTTCAGACACCTCTGACCACTGCGTGTCCAGAAGGTCGATGAGGGGAAACCTTTTACGAATTAAGCTGGAGAATAAAAGTGTAGTCTAATAATGGTTCAAATAAATAATAAAGTAGAATAAACAGATGCCTGCTACGATATACCTGGAGTATATCACGACGAAGCGCGAGTGAGGGGCAGCTGTCAAGGACGATTTAGCTGCGCTTCTGTAGATTATACCACGGAACAAAGCCTCGTACCAGTGCCAAGTAAGTGCGAGTGGTGGACTGCTCTTATCCAGGGGTTCACGAAAGGTCGAAAGGGGCCAGCAGTGACGTATTATGAGCTTCGGCTCCCCGGAAAAATGAATCTAGTAAACCCGGAGGGTCCGGATGTCTCCATTTCCACTTAATATACTATACGAAAAAAAGCTGAAGGGAAACACAAGTTTAGGAGGAGAGCACGCGCCCCACACGCGAACCGCTCGAGTTGTACCCATCGCGTGCTACGCACCGTTTGTTCATCTTGCTCGGCTATGATGCCACTCTCCTCGCAACGTCGGCAAAATGGGAAAGCCGCAACTAGGGGAAATCCCCTGCAGCCGGGGTGGCACGCTGATGGCAAGGATGTATATGCATTGTCATGCGTGCGCTAGCCAGTCCATTTGTATTCCCTCTTTTACGCCAAGCCCTACTACTACTGAGGAGTACAACAGCACATAGAAATAGCGTCCTCCGCATGGATAGTGCGAGTCGTGCGTTATGGACAAGATTTAAGGGATTCCCTGTTGGTTTGATGACATTTCCCACTGAGCTACTTCACTAACACAGTCCTTAATGTGGCGCCCCGTCTTAAATCCGTGGCAGCAGTGGCACTGTGAATCGGGCCAGGGGCATACGACCGTTGAAACGAGGTATACCGTGCAAGCGCGCAGCAAACGCGCAGAACAAGCAGTCGTGCCCGCAGGGATTGGAGGTGTTGCTTGGCTCATGACATGGGCATCCTTGTGTTAAGACCGGTTGGCATGGCCAGAGCGGCGCAAATGTAATGCGAGTGTTCACTCATGATTGCGCGGTCAAACGCGTTGGCGTGTGTGTGCACCCTGAACCGCGCGTTATAAAAATAGCTATGCGAGGGGTAGTTTCCTGCGGCGGTTTTCCGCGCCAAACGCCTAGAGGTGTCGTCTACCGTACACGTCAACCGCAATTACCGCAGAAATAATAGGATCAAACAGTGATGCGCACGATGGGAGGCATAGCAAATAGTTTTGTTTTAGGTTCCTCAGTTGAGGAGCTCCATACACTTGAACCCATTTCCCACGTTGATATTACACGTAGGATAAGTGTGATAATATCATGGTATATATCATCTTTTGGGAAACTTGTTGTGAAAAATTAAATTATGCCCTAATATATGCGGTAGCTCGTCCCACGAGGAGGTCCGTGAACTCAAAAGTCCAACCCCTGCCGTGTCACAGCTCCTATCGTTGTTGCATGAGGAAATGCCCAGGCAACGCGTACCAGCTAGCCGCCTAAAAACACCCGTCAGGCGGTAGTTTAGTTTTTCCCTGGGTGATATAAACGACGCCAAGGCTAAGGTTTCGCCTACCGTGCACTCCAGCCGCGATATCTGTGGAAAAATATAATCAAAAGGTTAGAAAACGAAGCCCCTCCGCGTTCGATTTCTGTGGCATGGCGAGGTCGCACCTAACTGCATAGGAACGGTTTTGAACGCGGCACTGCAGTGGTGTGCCGAACTAAACGGTAACTCTCCGACCTGGGCATTGCCCCACCGTGGGATTTAGAACGAAGAAACAGTGTGCTAAATCGCATCGTAGGTCTTATCTACCCCAGCCTGCGCTTAGGCATGATAAGTTTTTGGCGATAACGTTAGGTTCGCGTTTTATTGAGTGCGATCGCGCACCCAAACGCCCATTTTCCACGCTGCGGGTCCAACACATTCAAATGTCGGGAGCGGTCGCGAAGATAGCGCGAGTGATCGCTCACGCTAATCACACCAATCAATAACCGAACTGAATGAAGCTTCCATACTGCGGAGTAATATGTGCATCGACGCACGCATATCGCAGGGCGTTATTAAAACTGTTGACCCAGGCAGTTTCGAGGACAGTCAATAGCTTATGTCCTTAAAGAGGAATACATATATATATGCGAACGCACGACCATGCAGCTTGCTCAGATGAGTATCGGCCGCTCAACTGGTCAAGCTCAAATATTACGTATTTGAAATCGTTTTCCTAAAACGGAAACGGCACCGAGTCATAATTGGATGGGATTCGACGAGGGAAGAGAGGGCTGAAGTCTATACGCGATAAAAGTCAAGGCGGGTATCGTAGTGAGGAGGGGGGTAGAGAGCCTGCATAATTATCCTGGATCTGAATGCCGACTAGGGAGGGAGAAGGAGAGATACATTGAAGGAGTATGACAGATAGGATGAGCAAAAAACAGGGAAAATGCTAAAAGGCAGCATCGTTGGGTGTTACGCAATAGGCAACCGAAGCCTATTGTCGTGATTAACGGGCAGTAGCGACTGATAAAGCAGTACAGCAGTATACCTAGTCAACGTTCAGCAGCATAGAGTACTACACAATATGCAGAATCGTCATAGTCAGCGTTATGCAGCCAGTCTACCTAAGCGGTAGTACGTACAGGCAATACGGTGTAATTAGATGCGAGGAGTAATTGGGTGAAATCACGTATGCATAACCAACGTTTAGGGAAAAATATGCTTGGTTGACCATGGGGACGTTGACACAGGTAAGCGTCCACGAGCCGACATCAGGGAACGTTGCCGTAGGTACTCTAGACCACGGGCAAGCCTCAGGGAACGTTGCTGTAGGTAGATTAAGCAACGACCCGTTGGGTAGCAGTCTACGTAGTCGTACAGCTGAATTGACCAAAGATGGTCGTGCAAACCAGCACTCCCCTTTCATTCTCCCGTTTTCTCCCTCTTGTTTCTACCCTTTCCTTCTGCCTTTCTTGCCCGCAAGCGGCAGCTTTCAACATGAAGCATCTTTGATACTCAATATCCAACAGGGTAGCTTGACCACTACCGGCGCAAGCCTGTGCTACCACCTGCAACGGTATACCAATTAAATGCCGAACAGGTTATGAGCCTCGACATACGCGATACGCACAGCAAGTTCGTTTAGAAAAGATGTTCTCGATTGTCTAAATATGGCTGGGATCTACTACCAGGGGGAAGCTGCATTACCAGCGGGTGGCGAAATTGCAAAGGAAGCCACTCGTACAACAACAGAGATTTAATTGAGAACAACAGCAAAGCGTCAAATCGCGGCTTAGTACTTATAGACTAATCGTCTACACCTGCTGAAATTACTATGCCGCTCTTGAACGAGCGCGTGTGCCTCTTAACGAAACCCCACCTGCATCTGCGCGCCGAGCAATCACTGAGTGGTTCAAAGCGCGGGAGTACCTGCATTCGCAATTCGTTTTTGTTCGGGGCGACAATTGGACTCAAGCGCTAAGTTCATAAATCAAGCCCACGAGATTGTGGCTGAAGCTCCAATCTACAATAGTACAACAAGAGAGTGCTCATCGAAACGATATGGCATTCGAAAGCCCACAAAGGTGTGGTGAAGCTAGCACCAGGTGCAACAAACACGTACTGTAACGTTACGGCACCAAAATCCCACACCTTTTTATGGACTGAACGCGCACACAAGGTAAACTGCGGCGAAGATAACAAGACAACCAAACGCAAGTTGGTGCATACTCGCACCAAATACGGCAAACGAGAAGCTCGCAGAGATTCGACCCCTACACACGATCGAGGTGTGGCATAGTAGTACAACAAGGGCTATTCAAAACGTGATTGAAAGGATCCTAGCAGAGTTGCGCACACTGTTGCGCTATCTGGTTCCCAACGCGAGTATTAGTATTCGAAGTTCGTTTATTTTCGCGTCGACAATTGTACAGCAGCTGCATATCGGCGCGACATTTGAGCAAGCGCTACGTCCGTCAAACAAGTCACAAAGCCGTGGCTGAAGCACGCCCAAGAGCAAGCAAGCACGTACCACAAATTTACGCCACGCCAAGCCCACAAGGGTGACAGAAAGCTCGCACCAGCTGTAGCTAAATGACGGTGTACCAAGCCCACACGGGCGGCAGAACGTTCGCACCAGCTGCAGCTAAGTTACCGTGTCCCATGCCTACGAAGGTGGCAGAAAACTCGCACAAAGTGCAGCTAAGATATTAAGCAAAGCTATCCTCGCTCGTACCAGTTGTACTCGTACTCATCCACAAACTTCCTTAATGAATCAAGCATTTTCTGGGGCTACGGTTCGAAGATTCAACCATACAGTATCATGTAGGTGCATACGCGCGGCGCAACACAAAACTCTTCGCAACACGGAAGACAACAGCACAAACAAAGTAGCAGCAATGGCAAAGAGCCTCCCGCGATTAGACGGTAAGGATAAGAACGTCAATAACGACTGGAAAGCAAGGGTAATGGCCCATCTCAATGTGATAGCTCCAGCTGTCTGCGACACACGCATGAGGCAGGAAAGCCCAACCCGACGCTAGGCGGCAACTTGGCCAAATGGCAGCGGAACGGCGCCAACCTATACTCAGACCTTTTCCTTGCTGCGAATGGGGGAACCAATGCAGCGACGTCATGAGAGCTAGGCACCGGAAGATGGTCTCGGAGACGGGCAGGGGGCCTGGAAGGCTCTTGAGGGAAACACGACTCCTTCAGTAACACCATTCGTCATAAGCTCTACGAGGAACTGGGAAATGCGATTTTTTAACACCGGCGTACGCGAAGTTTGCCGGTTGGTGCTGCTGTTTTCGTCGCTTCAGGGACCACGAGATCGGGTTGGAGGACATTAAATCCAGGATGTGTAACAGGTACGCAGACCCCCTCTCACGTTCCTCAAGCACGCCATCAACGACAGGATGCGGGGTCGCCATGCAAGCGCAGGACAACCTCAGAGGTGTGATCTGCTACATCTGCAGGCAGTTAGGACACGGCAAGGTGGACTGTTCCAAATACAACCCCAGCCACAAGAAGACCAGGAATGAAGGGTCTTCCAAATGGTGCTCTCTTCGTAACAGAGCGTCTCATTCCGACGATGAGTGAAGAGCGGACGAAAAGAAACATCATGCGAGACAATATGGAGGAGAGGCTGAAGTGGAGCGGATATTTTATTACGTCTCATGCAGATGACGAATGCCAGCTCCAAACGACGCTGGACAAATGCGGCAACGCCAACTTCGCCAAGAATTGTCAGCAACATCCTCAAACGGCGCCAAGGAACAGGGGCTTCCATAGAGGGTTTTATTTTGTAGCTACCGCAACCACGTCAAAAGCCCAGACTTTCTTAACAAGGCGGACAGCGACGGGATGCATTTCGTCGGGGGAGCGTTGGACTGCGATATCTGTGCAGTCGGGAAATACCAATGAGCTAACCCGAAACAATTCTAACTTCAACGTCAACAGTGCTTTTGGGCTGGTCTATATCGATGTCATGGGGTAAATTTCACCTACAGTGTTGGAAGGCTTCGACTTACGCGAGTAAGATCACCGACGAGTACACCAAGTGGACAGAAGTGTTCCTCATCCAGAGCACACATGAAGCTAAGACCATGGGTCAATCTCCGAAACAGTCCGGCGTGTTCGGGACATGGGCGTGCGAACGCGAGAAGGACCTCAACGGGTCCTCGAACGCGAACGGTGGGCTGTTTGGGCAGATCCCAAACGGCTGAAAAACTGTTCATACGGGGACAACCCCCCCCCCCATAAATGTCGAACACCTTTTCGAAGTCGTGGGACTACCAAACGCAGCTCGATAGAGGGACGCATAGGCAAGAAGATGGGAGCCTGGAGCAGCAGCAACGCCTACAGTCTAGCTACATTGTCTTTAACGGAATCTGCCTCTTGCGACGACCACCGCTACGTTGTGTTCTACTTACACTACTAATCGTTTATTGTCACATTATGTACGCATTCATCGCCTCGATCTCATCATTACGCGTGTCAACTTCGTAACGACTACCTCTTCCATCCGCTGCCCACCATTCATCACAGTGGCGTCGACATAACGAACATTCACGTCTTAACGGCAAATGAAAATGGCGCGTTCAGCAATCAAGACACGGAATCTTCGGCCGAGCAAGACACGTAGCAGACGTCTTCGGCAGCTTTATCATCATCAATATTATCATCACTAACTGCATCAAACCTGGCGAAAGCTACATCAGCCTTATCGCTACTAAATGCGTCAAAGGCGGCTACAGCAGGGCTAGCGGCAGCCACTACATTAGTTTCAATAGCGGTGTTTGCTTCATCACAAGCTTCAGCTTCGTGGGCTGCTTCAGTTTCATCCGCTTCAACAAACACAACAGCTTCAAGGTCTACTTCACCACCCACATTGATCATCGTCAACCCTGCAACATCAGCTCGCTAGCATATCAAGCACCCACAACAACAAGGGCAAGCCGGAAAAAAGTCCTTTACGAGCAGTACCAAGGCACGCACGACGACCACGAGAGGACGGGGTAACAGCACACCTCATCAGGTCTACATCGATCATCGTCATCGTCATAAGCTTCACAAACCACCACCCACTTCTACATCAGCATCTTCAACATCATCAGCTTCAGCAATCGCAGCAACACCAGATAGGCAGCAACGCATTATATTGTTTGTGGGTTTAAACGAGTTTTGCATTCGTACGAGTACGACTAGTGTACTACTGATGTTGTGCTACTACTGTAAAGTGTGATACGAAAGACCGTCTGTCTTACCAGCGAATACAAAACGTGGGGGGACGTTATTTACAGCAGTTTCCTCAGCTAGAAAACACGGTTGAGCTTCACGACTGCTTATGAGTACGTATGAAAGTAGGAGTTGATTTCTCGTGAATTGTGGTCCATTATAGCAGCAATAGCTGCTGTATTGTACTAATGTACGTACAAATATTACTTCGGAGCGTTACGAGCGGAAGCCCACAAAATTGTCACTACGTACAGTTTTTGGCGTAGTAGACAATTTTCGATTTATTTCCCATCACGTAATATTGTACGAGTGCGCGTCATACATGCTCTTACAAAACATGGTGCGAATTTTGCGTACTGAAGTCAATTTCAAGTTCTTGGGCTCGTTCTTTGGCTTCTAAAAAGCTTTTATTTCGAGTACGTGTATAATACATACACGCTCGCACACAGAACGTGATATGTGCAAGCGCATTGCGGTATAGCGCTGGACACGTGTAAAGCTCCACAATTTCGGTTTTGTTCGATTTACTTCTTGTTCTAGGATTCGATTGAGGTGAAGTAACCGTACAGCAGATATTTTCTGACGGTATCTTTTCATAGGATACATTTCGCTGACTAACAAATCTTCATCACGAGTATGGCTTTTGTGATATGACTATCCCCACCAAACTCTACTACCGTACTATCGGTATTCGTAGATTTTCTTTCGAGTACGTGCATGCATACCTAAAATTGAATAGCACATATTTTCGCTGTTCTAGATCAGCGTTCACAGTGTTTTATTCCCTTCCATTTTATGTAGCTATTAGGTATTAGTTCAAGGGGCGTGTGGAACACGCAGCAGACTGGTTTGCGCTTTGTTTCTTGAGTATTTCTCGCTGGTAATTGCACCACGCGTATTTCATCATTTCATAAATACTATAACTTCAGTTATAACAGGTCTGAATATGAGTATCAGGTTCCTCTAGCTACTAAATTCTCATTAAGGGGCCGTATTGGAACATGGACTCTGCCGTGCACATGCATCTACATTAGTTTCATCACCAGCTTCAGTGGCTTTCTTACGCGATTATCATAGTTGGGGCATAGAGAGTGTTCGTTCGGGGGGGTTATAAATACACGGAACGCAGTAAGACCCACAGTTTGTGTGGCATTATTATGAAAATTATTCAATTAATGTTTGAGTCCAGCGCTACACACGGTAGAATTTTAAAACAAGTCATCATAACGCACCTAGTGTGTTTAAATAGGTCATTAACGCTGTTTAAATGACATGTTGTAATTTCAGAGTCTCGCTAGTATTCACATACCAGGAGGATTGTAAGAAATAATTTAGACATATGTACATCCATATCGCCGCCGTCAACGCACGGGGCTGAATGTGTTGTCGTTTTTTGTTTGATTTTCCGAGTATCAGGTATATAATTCGATAGCGCACACATGAATTAACATGCATTGAATTGGCATGCTCAACAGTGGAAGAGGACACCAGCTGCGACGACATTTCGCTCCACAAGCTATACGGATAAACCTGCGGTAGGATCTCCGAGTATCATGCACTTGTTGCGACATTGGCATTATAAGTAGACGCGACTTCCATTCAGGAAGAGTGTTAAAAAATAAGCCACAGCAGCTTATTTTCGTGGAGAATGCTCAGTAGCGACTGCCGCAGCACAGCAGCATACCTAGTCAGTGCTCAGCAACATAGAGTGCTGCTAACAAAACAAAAGCATCGTAGTCAGCACTTGGCGGTCGGTCTACGTAAGTTGGAGTCCGTACGAGCAGTGCCGTGAAAATAGAGACGAAGAGTAATGGGGTGCAATCACGTAAGTAGAAGCAACGTTCAGGGAAAAATAAGTTGATCGACCATCGGGACGTTGACGTAGCTAATCTTCCACGAGCCAACATCAGCGAACGTTGGCGTAGGTGCTCTAGACCACGAGTAAGTCTCAGGGAACGTGGCTGTAGGTAGATCAAGCAACGGCCCGTAAAGTAACAACCGACGTAGTGGCTGACCTGAGTTGATCAAAGATGGTTGTGCAAACCAGCACACCCCTTTCACTCTCCTGTTTTATCCTTCTTGTTCCCACCTGTTCCTTCTGCATTTTTTGCCCACAAGCGGCAACTTTCAACATGTAACACCTTTGATATCCAAACGCCAACAAGGTAGTTTGACGACTGCCAGCGCAAGTCTGTGCTTCCACCTGCCAACAGGTTATCAACCTAATCCCGAACATTGTTCTCTTAAGTATCCGCGTGGAACTGCACCGTGAGATAAGCCTCTGGTACGAGCCTGTATAAGCAAAATTTGTTTGTTCGTATATATCCATGATGGATGCTTTAAAACATGCGCCATATTGACCTTAGCCAGTTCGCTGAACGTATTTCATTTATTGACCGTAAGGTAGCGGGTACCTCTAAACGTTCTGGGGCTGCCCGCGTTAGGAAATATTCTTCACCCTTAAGCTGACCCTTATGGAAAAATTGAAGGCAGCCCGGGACGAGAAAAATGGCAGCGTAGGGACCTAACGAATGGTGTATTGTTGGACAAAAAGTAATGTTCAAACAATTCAAGACACTTCCAACTATGAGGAGCCGCATCGGTCAGAAACGTTTACGTAAAAAACGTGCTATACACTTATCGTTGCCGGCGAATATCTCTAAGCGCCTACCCGTTTTCATCTCGGTGAGGTTGACCCAACGCATGTCATCGTAAATCACGGCTTCCCACCGAGGGGGGAGAGATCGGGGGTAAGCTGCATCTTTCTTGACGGCTAAACTCACTACTCGGGCTGCTTTGATGCATCCGCGGGGTAAAGGTCTGTTCGGATGGCGGCCTACAGTTTGATTTAGGGCGCCTACTATGATAAGAGTAACACTTTTTCGACAACACATTTCTGACTGACGAAATCCCTTTCTCTACTTCACTATTAAATTATTAGACCAACAAAATATACCCATAATATCACAGAAATATCTATTGTGTTTTGCAAAAGTTTACTCGCAATATGCCCAGGCCATGGCATCGTTCCCCATGTTGCGCGTTCAGGTTTGGTGAAAGTCTTGCGTCCGGGTGAGGTACAGACCTCTTCAAGTGAGCGCCCCGAGAAACAGTAGGGGCATCCGTACCGTAGCATTCCCCTTCGGTCAGACGACAACATGTATTGCAGGCAACTTAGCGAGATGGTGACAGCGGGTGCTGTCATACCGATCGACTGACGTCGTGAATTTCAATGCGATTTCCAAGCATAGACCAATGAGGCGTGCCGTACGCTATGAACCCAGGATGAGAGGTAGCACTATACAGGTGCCGAACGTCAATCAACTCTGTGGTTCCGAGTTCCGCCTGGTCTGTCTACATGTTTTGGGAGCCGAGATTTGCCAGGGAGTTTGATGCATATGTGAAGGACGCGGGGGCTTCGTTGTTGTGACTGTTTGAAGCTGTACCTGACGCGCGCTGCGATAAGGGTATCGCTTTTTGGACACACTGTGTTTCTGAATTGCGGCGCTCCTTAAACACGAATCGTCCGAATGCCATTTTTTCCTTGCAATACGGACTTTTTGCATGCCTGGGCCATGGGCTGTTTTATCGCGAGCATTCATTGCACTTTCAGTATGTATACAGTATGAATAAGCATATTCTGTGTTGTGAGGTATAGAGCTCCTGGAGTGAGGAACCTGCCTACTTTAATAGGCCGTGATTTTCCATCGTGTTGCACTTTCAGTTTACTTCTTAGAAGCAATTTAATGTGAGGTATAGAGATCCTCGGGTAAGGAGCCTGATAAAAAAGAGCTGGTGCACCCGTACCGTAGCATGTATCACCTGTTTCACATGATGTGGCACATTATCCGTGTTGTTATTGGACATGCAGGCTAGTTGAAACCACCAGGCACGTTCTTCTTGCTTCGGCATTGTCGCCACAAACCCTGCCTTTGTTGACGCGCATAATCGAACCGTGTGTGTCAAACCGCTGAACTAATTCACTATTGAAGTGACTCATTTTTTGCTGAGCTCGTTAGTATCCCGGAGGTGGCCGCCCACAATTCCCGGCCTTGCCTGTTGATTTTCCACACAGCGTGCGTGAGGCAAACAAAATGATCAAAAGCTCCACACACGCTTGCGGCCGTTACCTAAACCGCGAGTACCGTCTGTGCAATGTGCTGTAGTACCGTCACGCAACAATAATAGGCACATGAATCGTTTGGAGCGAACAAGGTAGACTCTGGCATCGCTGCGCGTCCCATTTTTGGAGGGGGGACCAAGGCTCCGGTAGGCGGGTACCTTCCTTTTCACCATTGGGTTTAAGCCAATAGCACGGGTGGACCTGTACCGCACTGACCAAACTTCTTTTTTAGGCAACTTGCTATGTGCAGTGTGTTTAAACCTTCCATTGCACATTCATGTCGCCAAAATAAAACCGCACTAAAGCTTAAGACCGAAAGGAGACATGGGGATCACTCGCTAGAGTTTCCTGAGCCACCGCAAAAACAAGCTCCATACGTAACATGCCCACCTTAGCGTTGGTCAGGGTGATATTGTTGCGCGGACATTCCAACATCACAACAATGGGCAAAGGTCGCTCCTCTATACCCGCAGCTGCGAAATCGGTAGGGTTGAGAGATCGAAGTCACCAGAGACGACCGATATTCAAAAACATCCGAGCCGTATAGGGATCACCAACGGCTTGATTCTCGACTGCTCTCACGGCTCTCCTCGCCGTGATCGACACGAATAACCCTCACTGTGGAACATATTCACATGACCCCTACCTCGTTGGCCCACCCGCTACCACAGAAACGCCAGAAGGGCTTCACGAGGTGTTGAATGTGGCCACCAGAAAAAGCTTGGAACGGGGCCCTTAGCGTTTGACCTTCCTTCACAGAACCAGTCCGACGAGTCGCATACGATACGCCTAGGAGAAGTCGACTGGTGACTTCTTGAAAAGGCCGCTATGGGCAACAATCTTGGGAAGACAACGCGGTTATCGTGGGAGATAAAAGCGCGGTTGGCGTCATTTGATGAATCCTGACGGAGGCCGGTAAGATGACTAACCTGCGAGGGTGTTGTTGTCAACAGATCCCAGGCATTGTCGGCGTCATCCGTTGTTGTTATTGCGGACGCTCGGAAGGTCTGCTGCCGATAATGTTGCTGGTTGTCTTGTACCAGCCATGGCAATACTTCGTGTGATCGTCAGCTGCCTGAGACAGCCTTTCGAGGTGGATCTACAGCGATTCTACAGGTATTGACGTTGTACCTCTACACACGGATAGGTCGACGCACCTCTTCATTCATAGTGTGGATAACTGTGGCTCACGTGATGTGGAACTCCGGCAATAGTGTCGACGTAGAATGTCGGGCCCCTAGTTTAATGCATGGTAGCATGAAGGGATTGAAATATTTGAGTGTGAATGAACCAAGGCCACGGTAGTGTGTTCACTATGAATAATAGGAGCGGTGCCGAGAACGAGTACTCGTTACCCTAAGCTTTGTGCGTATCGGCTTCACAATTTGCATCGGCCCCATATATTGATTAGTTACGACGAGCCAATCGTTTATATCTTTATGTTCGATTGCGACGAAACATAGAGCCAATCGCCCGAGTGGCCTACATCCGGTAGTTAACATGGGATGGGGGTGTACCGGTACAACACCCGTAGCCTTATTCCAGAGAAACTATACGAAGGCTACGGTACGGAGCTCATTTGTAGAGCTCCAGCGAGCGTCTTCATATACTTTGCAGTTCAAAGACTATTTCGTGCCTTTCGGTTCCACAATATAGTCTTTGTTAATGCCATGTACCAATGCACTTGTTTGTTGCACCGTGCCAATCTATTAGTTTGAAGTAAGTCTGGAGTAAGGTCCAAGACCACTGCCTTGACCCGCAAAACCCGGTATTGAAAATGAAGGTATATAGTACTACAACACTGCAGCTTTGGTCTCCAAGTAAGGTTGAAGACGATGCCCGTCGGCAAGGACCCCCCCTCTTCATACGTAGAGGAGACATACGCATAATACAGTTCATGCTAGGGCTACAAGCGACTGTCCTTCACTCCGCAGGGGGACCATCAGTGAGGGCACATTTTTCGGCGGCTCGCGGTTTTCTCCGCGAGTGGTTACCGCTTAACTCGCTGAGTCTGAAATCGTTTGCGCGTGTTCCTCCTTTTTTGGCATGCACCGCCATGCAAAAAACGTTTCTCACGTTGCGCGAACATCAAACGCGTGCTACGATAAAATAGGTAGCACTTTTTTCCTGAATATTGTCGTGAATGACATCCCTTCCCCAGCCAAAACTCGTCGACATGTCCACTATTCGTATTGTTTTGTAGTATGAATTGTTTGCATACCTAGGCGATGGGTTTGTTCATCACAAAATCACTTTCACTATTACACAAAAAAACAATTTATTATAGGCGAACTACATCACTCCTGAGCAAGGAGCCTAAAAATGAAAATGGTGCATCTCTACCACGACACATGTGAACAGCACATGTCATGCCTACATCACATGTCAAGATCACACGTCAGGATCACATGTCGAGATCACATGTCAACATCACATGTCAACATCACATGCCTACATCACATGTCAACATTACATGTCAACATACATGTCAACATCACATGCACACATCACATGTCAACACCACATGTCAAGATCACATGTCAAGATCACATGCCTGCATCACAAATGTCAACATCACATGTCAACGTCAGATGTCAACATCACATTTCAACATACATGTCGACATCACACGTCAACATCAGATGTCAACATCACTTGTCGGCATCACATGTAAGCCTGTTTGGGGGCGAGGCACAGGACAGCCCGTGTTATTGCTATTATTGCTATCACTATTGCTACTAGCAGTGGCGTAAATCGGGAATGAAAACGAGGGTGTACCTCTCTATTAAATAGTGTAGCTAGGTAGACCATGTGCAATAAGGCCGTGCGACCGAAGGAAGGGCGGACGAAATTTGTTCACTAGTATCATTGGGGGGCGCCAACGCTCTGGGGGGGCAAAAGTCTGGAGAAAACGTTTCCGCGTGTGCTCTCGCTTACGCACGTCAAAAACGAGATAGGGTCAGCGGGATCCCATGCCGCCAAGCGACAATACCGGCGACGGTATTCAAACCCGCTAACACGGCCGCGACATGCGACAGTGTGGCCGTGTTGCCCCGCTCCAACACCACCTCTGGGACATCCGTTGCAGAAGAGACATCTACCCGGGGTGAAGGGGCAGGATTTTCAGGACACGCCGCCAAAGTATTGGCTGTCCTCGCCGTTGACGAGTCTCTAACGCCGGCACCCCATGCGGGGCCAACAATGACAGCGACATGGAAACAAGCTGGGGACAACTGGAGGGGAAAGAAGAGTAGGACGCCGGTAAGTGAAAGTGGTGAAGGGCACCGGTAAGTGGCGCGCGCGCGGCAGAGGGGGGTGGGACTGCACGCTTGGAGGTCAGAGCGGGATCTAGCATGGTCACAATTGTGGTATGATATCCTCCGGCCGAAGGGTAGAGCTGTAGCTAATGCTCATCGTACTTCCTTATCCAACTGTGTCGTGTGTCGACTTTGATCGATTGAAGAACGCAGCTGTACTGCGACGAAATATGGTATCGGGTTGTTGTTTTTTCGCCTCGAGCCCAACGCTGGAGTATCGGGAACGGTGGAGTATAAAAGATATCTCCGGGAATTGTGGCAATGGAGACGGCGGCGATTCACATCCATCATATCTACACTGTGTTCAGCTCATACGTAATGGCAAACGTCGAACCTAACACGTGCGCAGAATCGTCCATGGCATGGTCCTTTTCGGGCTAGGTAGAGACCCACCCAACAAATGCCGCGCGGAAAACGCGAGTACTGTGCAGTGTGAAAAGGGCGACAACTGCTTCATTCAGGACGATGCACATCATATCTGACTCTGCGATAACCCCCCCCGAAAACCTGCGATTTCCTTTAACGAAAGTTTCGTGGCTGCTCGGCACGAGGAAAGGATGGCATGAAAAGACTATATTCCTATATTATCTTTCTTGCAACTAGAAGGGGTACCTTCCGATGACAAAGAGGTGGCAAGGTGCACCGTATTTTAGGAGATACGGCTGGGCTGGTTTAAAAAAAATGCGATTTCGGCACAGAAATAATGAGGGGGCTATGGTAGGACGACTCGCATAGACCCATGTCACACAAAGGGAAAAAATCGGGATAATTTCATCCAAGGCTACGGTAGACGTGTGAGTGTTGGGAACTTTTGTTGCAGTGGCACAGGGTTCACTCAGTCATTCGAGTCACCTCTCTGTCCCTCCGCGGTCTTAAAGCTTTCGTGCCGTAGGAAGTTTGCGATATGAATCCGTAATGGAATATGGTAAGCTACGCTGCGCGAAACGTAATCGTCTAAACAACTTATAGTTGTCCCGTAGGACCCGTGCAAAGTTACTCGTGCGAGTGGCTCAACCACGGAAGTGAAAGAAAGACGAGACACCCCCAACCGTAGCCCTGGTTCTTGGTCGTACAACAACCCCTCGTCCTTGGTATTGTGCAGGTGCGTAGAGTTGTTTCGTTAAACCAGATCGATATTTGGGTGTGTCGTGATGCTTTGCAGGCGCCTAGCGTTGAGAGATGATCGGTAATCTAAGGGCCCGCAGTACCCAAGGATGTTTTAGGACCGATATATAGACAGATGATAAGAAGGCCAGTTGGGTACCAAGGAGAATATCTAGGGTGCTTTGAAAATGCTAATCGAAATTGTTCGGGGGGTCTCCCTCCACAGCGCCCCCGGTCTTTGATCGTCAAACATTTTGTAGCTTTTCAGTCGAGTGTGGTCAACTAACGTTTCCATTCCATTGTACGCAACGAGCAAAACCGTGCGCATGCTAAAAATCGCGAGGGAACACGGTGCGGTAATTTTATGATCTTGACGCGGTGCCCACCACGATAATTTTGTGTTACGAAGGGGGCCTTCGTCACGTCGCCGAGACTGACGAAACGTTGTATGAGCACTCTATCATGGACCTGGAATTCAGCGGTGACGTCATCTAAGTAAAACCGCCCTCCGCCCTATCACGATACTTTAAGAAGATACGGCAAGCGACCTAGAGTACGGTAGGGGGGTTATGTTCATGATTTTTTTCGGTGAATTTTTTGCAATGGTTCGGAATTACTGGCGCGAGTGACTCCCCTGTTCCTTTGGGACCTTGAGCTTCGTTCTAATTTCTACATGAATCCGCAATGGAACGGTAAGCTACGCTGCGCCAAAATATATCTCCTACTTTATTTTCGTCCGTGAGGTACGGCAGCGTCGGCGGTGGTATTAATAGTGTTAATAATAGTGGTGGTGGTGAAAATCTGGTAGTGAAAATAGGGGTATATCATAACGTCATCATATCATCGTCATAACATCCCCCCTAGTAAAATACCTACTAATATCGTAGCCCTTGCTCGGGAAATGACGGCAACCAAAGGAACGATTCGGCCGCTAAAGCGTCAAATGACCCATGGTGTTTAGGCAACACACCAAGCTATACCATGCAAGTATCCAAAAACCTATGGCACACAATACGGAAGAAATGCACACGGAATATTATACTACTGAAGCTATCGATTGTATATGCCACATAGTACAGACACGGCCCAAGTCTGGGAGATAGGAAGTTCGAGAGTTTTTTTTTGTTGGGATATGTTTCTCCTCTGTCCTCGGGGGGCAGGTGCTTTTGGGTATACTTCACCTCATCTTCCGGGGGCTCCTAGGTGACTCGGCATATCTACCTGTTGGTCTAGCATCACTTTTAATCTAGTAGACCTCTAGATTGATGTATCAACGCTCTGCTATAGGCGCTGCTAAGCTCTGCTTCACGCAATAGTTTATTCGTCTCCACCTCGCTGCGTCCGTAATTCCTGTCAAACATCCCAGGAAATGTCCGATACATCTATATGCGTTCCATTTATGACAGGAAATATGTTGAGTGCTGTACGAAGCGGTGCGTATGAAGAGCGAGCACAAGCATCCAATACAACCACATGTGATCCTTATATAACAATGAAAAGGCCGAGTGTGGTACGAGACGAGCCGCGTGAAGAGCGACCCTGGGCGAGTTCGTCGCGATCTAGCGGCGTGACTACATGGGAGATGATTATAGCAGGAAGAATCCCCATTGCGATTCCTCTAGTGTTCAATCAAGCTTGTATTCTTAATGAGCTTTTTCCACCATGTTGGCTTTCTTCTCGCTCAACACGCGTGAACGCTGACGCTCGGCGACCTTCTGCGCAAGCCGTGAGCACAGGCTATTTTTAGTTTTTCCCCCAGGCGCATGGTTGGTGCTTCAACAACCCCACTGCTCGTCGAATTGTTCGTCGATATTTTCCAATCCACGCCTCCAAAGACAGAGTGGGGTTGTTCACGGGGGTTCGAACCTAGGAGCTTCCGACGGAGGGCAATGTACCAGATACACTATCCACCCAACTTGATTTCTTTACAATCCTCCAGTCGAAGAGATATATACCAGCTGGACTATCCGACCAATTTGACCCCTAAACAATTTCTAGGCCGACGAGGTAACTTCAGCTCCGTTGGGGCGGCTTCGTGTGCGCTCTCAGTGGGAAGCCAGGAGAGGACGACGCGAGTAGTCCTGTCAAGAAAAGCATCCCAACTGCAGAAAAAATCTTCACTAGTAAGCCCCAGTCCACCCCCCCCCCCTTCCTTATCCCCGATATACACGGCCAACGAATATAGCACATCAGCGACAACTGCACCTTTTCCCGTTTTCCACTGCCATAGCTCGACTCTCATTTCAAGCAACTAGGGCCCGAAACGTGGATGCTGCTCCAAAGGGCTTATCACACCGCGCACAGCCTTTTCCCACTCTTTTTATTTGCTAGCTAAGGTACTCTCATTGCCCCTTTATTTGCTTGACCAAGACCTATCCATCTCTGTACACTGTCGCCCCAAGCACGCGGAACACGGCTGCCGAAGGTGCTGGCAACGCGTCAATATCCGCACAAGCCGGCTCACCCCAGTGAGAGCCGTCCTGGCTTTTTAAATACCGTACGCACCAACGTTTCGAATTCGAAAGGGACGTTGCTGTCTTGACACGCATTGCTCTACCCCATCAAACTCCAACCGCATACCGTTGTAAGCATAGCGTCATTGACAACTCGAATTTCTCGTTTCGAGATCAAACCGCACGAAAACACACCAAAACACGAACACAGTTAGATTGAACAAGATGCCACCAACAAACAAGCATCGAGGTCGAACAATACGTCACCAGCAATCGGACATTAAGCTCAACAATACGTCACCAAAACACGCACACATTTAGGGTGAACAATACCAAGTATCAGGTATCCTGCTATAAAATTTTAGCTCCGGTAGTCTTAAATGTTTGCACACATCAACTACTTTGCTAAGGCCTACGTGTACCACATCAACAACTTTCACCACAACACGCTGCCACTGACCATATCTTACATGCTACCTCACAGGTAAGCAAACAAAATCGCACGGTACGTACGTGCGCAACTAGTCACCCTGCCAGGAAGGCCACCTGGCTTAAGCAAATAACCGCACTGTATTTATGTGCAAAACTAAATCCCCTACTCCTTCGATAATAGTTCGGACCAGACTACCACAGAGACCATCTGGTTTGAACAAAAAATAATAGTACGTGTTTATGCGCACAACTACATCAGCCTTCTCCCGGTCATAAACTCGGACAGGGCAGCTAGTAAGGCAACTTGGCTCACTACTAAAATAAAATCGCAAGGTGTTATGCACAAGTAAAACACCCTTATTCCGACCGTAAACTCGGACCGAACAAGCTTTAAGATCGTATGGTTTAACCAAATATAAATCGCACGGTGTTTCAATGCAGATCTACCCCCCCCCCCCCCCCCCCCCCCCCCGACAATAACTCAGACCAGACAACCATAAATACCACCCGGCTTACGCAAAAGAAAATTGCACAGTGTTTATGTGCCCATCTAAACCACCCTTCCTATGACAATAAATAGTCGGACCTGACAACCACAGAGACCATTTATGCTTTGAGCAAATGAAAACAGGACGGTGTTTGTGAGCACAACTAAACCACCCATACTCCGACCATAAAATCGGATTGGCCAAACCTTAAACCCACCGGTGTAAGGAAATCAAATCGCACGGTGTTTCTATACACATCAAAATCACCCTTAGCCCCACAATAAGCTCAGGCCAAACACACACTTCAAGCAAAAGAAAGCCGCATGGTGTTTTCTGCGCGAATCTTTGTCGCCCCTACTACTCGCCTACTGCGACCGCAAATTCGAGTTAGACTGAGTAAGACAGGCCTTCTGGCTTGAAAAAAATAAAATCTGCACCGCGTTTATGTGCGCAACTATAATACCTCCATTTCGACCACAAACTCGGATCAGACAACCGTTAAAACCACCCAGTTTGTTGTTGCCGTCGACTTATTTTTCAGGGGTTCAAAACTAAAATTAACCATATCGATTTATTTACATGCAGCCGTGCACCACATATCGGGAGCCATGTGTTACTCCCTGTTTAAGCCCAAACCCAGGAGGTCTGCAGCATGCGTACTGTCCTACAGCTCATATCGAAAATGTCACTACCCGCGCATACTGAACAAGCGGAATGCAAGTTGTCAGCAAGTTGCAAACAAGCTATCAGAACACTGTCCAAAATTCTGACAGCAGTCTGTCAGCAATCTGTCAGCAAGCTGCCGGCAAGTTCCCCCCCTTGCCTTCTGATAATTTGATGCGGCCACTCGTCGTGTTCTTTCCGTCGCTCTCATCCTTGTCTCCATCAGTACATTATGCTTGCAGTGACTTCATCGGCCACCCTTAGAGTGTCTATCTCTTTCAACCCTCGGTACAGCTGCCTGTAGAAAGGGTTTGTGCTGCACCTGTTACGTACGGTGCAACAACGCGGATCATCGTTAGTTAGATACTTCAAGTAGCAATTTTCGGCTCCTGTGAAGAAGCGAGTTCAGCAAATCAAAGCCCAAGTATGAGTATAACGAATTTCGGTTGCCGCGGATACCGAAATATTTCCAGCATCGCTGCAAGAAGGGCAGACTTCTACCAGTATCAATTCAGCGTCATTGGGCATTCTTAGGCGCGTTAAATGTAGCATAGTATACTGGGTTAGTGGGTTAGAGTTGGTTTCGTCTAGTAGTGTGATGGGGGTCTGTGGGGAGAATATGGCAAAACGCCGTTTTTATCTTCCTTGTCCGGGAACAAAAACAAACACCGATCGACACCAGCAATAATAACCGATTTGAACCATAAACAACCATGCAGAAGAGTCACGGCTAGGTTCAATGGCATCACCGTGTGCTCTCACCTGATCTTGTTGTGGTAGAACGGGTGGAGCGTCGGAGCCATCCACATGAAACTCCAGGCGGCGCTTTCGCAGTGGTCACTCCTGATGTATACATATATGAAGTACGAGAGTTTGCAACCGGCGGCGCGTACGAGGAGGAGCAAACGCGTGAGCGAAAGGGAAAGTAGACTAGTGCGGGGGAAGTCAGGTTTCTGCCCGATCGAGAGCGCACAGTGCAAACTTTGGAGGCCTTTCGTTGACAAGGCAGCGGCGCGCGACATGCCCACTCCAAGGAAGATAGCTGCATGTAGGTCTACACGCTTATTTTCTTCTGTTTGAGCAGCCACAGATGCACGCTACGGCATGGGCGCACCTAAATCTCGTGAGGCTCTTCGCTTGACCACCTCTCTTTCGGACCCACAAAATGGCGTTTTATCTTTGTTCTTGGCGCATCCAGGTGAACGATCTCACGGCCTATGTACTGTATGCTCCAAACGAATAATAGTACACCTTACACCTAGTACACAACACGCTTGGGATTCCAACGATACTAACTGTGCAGTTCCTGAGTTGGGGAGCCCTGTAAGCCAGAAGCACTTTCGCCAAAGAGGTCTTGCACCTCTACTGTAGCGCGCGTCAACAGTTACACCGCATGCCAAGGGAACCCCCAGCTGTTCTGCATACGGATTTTCGATATCCAAGGATGACCGCCAGTTTTCCAAACTCACCATGTTTTGCTTTCAATGTTGAAGTCGATTTTGTACTTGATTCCCCACAGAATCCTTGCGCCGAGCACGTGGTCGATCGCATGCATAATGCAAGACAGGAAAAGGCCTTCTTGCAGGTCCAGCGGAATGGCGTTATCGCGCATAGCCCTGAAACGGCAGGTAAAATCAGAGGAGTTTGTCGATAAGCGGGCTTTTGCCGACGCCATGCACACCTAGGCCGGAAGCACGAAGCGTTTTTTCAACGGCGCATGATACGTCTACTGAACCAATGGCACACTCTCATCATTGTCGGCATTATGACCAGTCAATTGCCTTGTGCAGAATTAGGAAAGCCACATACAATCATCACGAGGCGCACTGACGCATATATTTGCTACGCCAGGAAAACCACCAAGCCCCGGCCTATTCGGCGTCAGAAACGAACAATAACCGCCATATACTTGAACATTCGCATCGCTTTCGTCAGAGACGAGATACACATACCAGGGGCTTACCTCACGAGGTGGGGGGTTATAGCTGGGACACACTAACATTTTCGCGAAATATCCCATCTAGAGGGCATTTGCCTGGCTACACCTTCGGCAACACCAAAAACAACGGAACAGGTCCAACTCATTTTTTCTCAGGCTCCTCCCCTTAGGACCTCCATACCTCACCCTGGCCTCCAACTTGAAAAACGTTGTTCGCCACCTCCAACGAACAATCGCATAGGCTAGGTGCACAACTACCATATTTGGAAACAATGCGCCTTCCAACTATATTGAATAGTCTTTAAACGTTGAGGAGCCGGTCAAGCAGAAAAAGTTTGGCCAAAACGTGCTACCTCTTCCACCGTGGCATACGTCACCAAACCACCAATACTCTTGCTCCTTTTCAAACCGAAGGGTTTCACTCTATTGATGAGTTGTCGCGAAGAGGAGGCTGGATCACCTGCGGAGAACGTGCCGTGACTTCATCATGAAGTCCGACATCGGCAGCTCCAGCTCGCTCCAGCGTTCGGCCCGTGCGTGGTCAGCACCCCCAAGGGGAGACATGTTGCACGACTCCGCTATCAGAGAGTCACGCTTTGTCGGTGAACCCAGGCCCATCCACTTGTTTCCCTCCGTTCTGGTTCCGAAACAAAATGGGTACGGGTTCAGTTGTCGCATCACGTATTTTGTGTGCGAGCATGTCAAAGCGCCCCCGTTTCGTGCCCTCTACGGGTGTCGTCTGAACCTGGAGGTATCGTTTTTTTTGGTGTTTTTATTGATTGGTTGTATGATTGATTGGTTTAGAGGTGTGAGATAATCATCTCATGGCCATATCTGTACCTGGTGGTGGTCAGGGGGCCCAGAGTGCCGTGAAGGAGTCCGTGGTGCAGCCAAGTTGTCGTCCACGTCGACTCCATTAGTTTGGTCTCAAGGCTATCGTCCGACACGATGCGCTCCACCAGCGCGTTCCCGAGCGCGTGGCATTTAGTATGCGCGGCCGTTGTCCAGTAAAAGTGGAGGAAAGAAACCTGACTTTCCGGGTCGGCCACCGGCAGCCCATTGACGAGAAATGAGGTTACGTTTACCGCCCATCTGCTGTCTTCTCCGCGGCATCTGGTTTTGGTGTATTTCATGCTCCACGATTTGATGGGGGTGACTACGCCCTCGTTGTACTTGCTGCCGCGTTCGCGAGTGACGTGTTCCAGCAAGCACGTGTCGACACGAATGTAGTAGTGACGCTCCTCGGACGCGCGCAATTGCGTGCAGTCAGTTCCGGCTGCGGACAGTGCAGCGCGCTCGGACTCCCGATCACGACGAAGGACGCTGACAAGGCTGGTTCCTTCGATGAAAGTGACCACATCTTCAGCCGTGGGCGTACGCCAGAACAGCGCGCTCCAAATCCCAAGTATGACAGCCAACGGGAACTTGATAAAATACCTGTCGATACAAATACGAAGAACGAGGGGAGTGAGTGAAACTGGGATGAGCGGGGCGTCGCTCCGTGTGGCAGGGTTCGTCTTTGACAAGTGCAACACTGGCGGCGTCCATGTTGGTAGAATTTTACGCACATCCACAACTTCAACCTTGAACATGTGAGTACCATTATTTACTCCGGTTTGAAGGGGGGCGATTTAAAGGAATGTGTTGTCCCTGTCGGTATCCGACGGTCGGATGGTACTACAAGCATACCATAGGGTCTGACGGATTGCGCAAGAAAGCAACCGCATCGTCCATCAGCACCTCGCCAACGCCTGCAAACATACCCGTAATACACTGCCACACGTGGCACGGGCATTGCTCGCTGCATCCTGGATGATTGCACGTGAAATATTAGTCTTGCAGCTGGATCAGGCAAAGTGGGCCAACGAAGAAAACCGATTTCTGTGAACGCAAAGCAAACTCAACTACATCGTGGCGTGACTGGTGCGCAAACTATATATGGAACGCGATCTAAGGATGCGCTCAACGCACACGGTACAATGGATCCACTCAACAAGCGCAGGAAACCAATTTGTATTGGAGGCCCTACCACGAACTGGTCAGAGCCTGCTACACGTGTTTGTCACAGGTGTAGGACACATACGCACATTAGCCTGCTACACGTGTTTGTCACAGGTGTAGGACACATACGCACATTGGGATTTGTAGAAAGTAGTGGGCCATATATCGCAGCTTGGACTGCTCGAAGCTGTCCAAGTCAACATCAACGCTGGCCACGATGGACTTGAAGAGCGGTTTCTCCGCGCTAGCGACCTTTCGCAATGAGGAGGACGAGCAGGACGCAGGGGAGTAGGCTTTTCGTCAGGTTAACGGCCGGGGATTGAGATTTTCTACAACTGCTTTGTTGATCATACCGGATATTGTTATTTTTACCGCGGTGACATCTCGTTGAAAACACGCGGCATTGGAGCAAGTCAAACAACCCTACACCAGGTATACCGCACGCATACTATATCGATATGCTCACCTTCAAGAATCGACTGTACACGGCAAACTGCCAAACACAGACCATATGCATGATAATTAGTCTACACATGTAGACTGATATGATAGCCTGCTGAAACTATGTATCATACCGTTAGGCATCAAGACCAATCAATAAACTTGGAAACTGGTATATATGATAGGCTTGTGTCAGCGTTTAAGGAGCTAAGGCCCACATTCACCGCATGTGTCACGTATATGCTTCGAGTATACGTGTGATTTTACTACAAACGCGCGCCCGACGTTTTTCTGAAAGCTAGACCCCACGACCTTCCGGGACTGCATTCCGGGACCATTGCCAAAAAAGAGCCATTCCGGGAGGGCATGCATGTATGTATGTACCTCATGCGCCTGAGGATTCGCTGCACTGCGCGGCCCACACAATGTGCACCAGGCAGACTTGTCGAAGAGAACAGTTCTGACGCGCGTTATGACGTTGTAGGAAGTCTTCCGGCCACGGGTTCAGTATCGAGGAGGTGAATCAAGACATGCCCTGCTGTGCATGGTACCTGGTACCAAGCACTGCGCGGTGTATTGCTTTTATTGTACTTGGTGGGAATAAGAATCTTCGTACGTGAAGCATACTGCTCAATAGAGCGCGATACTCCGCTTGTCCCTGCTCAACAAGGCCGAAAATGTTTGATTTAGCCCATCGTCGTGGAACTGTCCTTAGTGCCACCACATTTCTCCAGAACCAGAGCAAGTGGCCTTTGAAAGAGGCAGCACAGCATAGATAGGACATCCAGCAAAAAACTCACGGTGCCGATTCGGTCTGGGTTTCTATTCAAGGGAAAGGTGCGTGCTGCAGTAAGGGCCAGATTTAACGGTTACCTTAAAAAATAACTGTTTGGGGAATTTTTTTTCCTTCGAGTGTTTGGATTTGATTTTCGCGAAAAAAACTGATTTGCTTCCTATCGAGGAAAGGAATACTCGTTCTTCAAATATGTGGAACAGCGGAATAACTCAGGAAGTCACACACTGTTCGGCTGACAAGGACCGACGAGGGTAGAGAAGAGTGAAGGCTTTCGTCGTCGCGTGCGCGCCGCCGCCAGCCTCCTCTTTCTTCAGGAGGCCCAGGCTAGGAAGCCATCATCCTGAGGGTCTCTTAAGTGGGCGGAGGGAGCCTCAAAACGATGCGCGCAAAACAGCGACAGCGATGAACCTGTTGAACTCTTGAACGAATACTTACTCGAGTTTTCGGCTCTTTTTTCCAAATTGGGTTATTTTATTCGTTAAACTTGGCCCTAACTCCCCACCACAACAACTCCGAAATTTGTTATGTTCCCGTAAATCTCGATCTCGCCATCTTGGGCTCGCCTCGGTGTTTATAAGCATGTCCTGGAATGCAAGCTACAGAAAGGGTCTCCCAATTAGGCGCTCTAGGTAAGGCGGTATCCCGATAATATGGCGGTCAAAATCGCACCACGCGACTGGTTGGTGCATTGAGGTATTGCACTCATAACCTCGAATGGGTAAGGCGGCTTGCTCCAATAAGGCGCTCATGTTGCTCTATGTAACCCCCCACCACACCTTTTTGGGGTCCCGACCAATAATACTAATACTAGAAATACAAATACTATACTTAACTAGTAATGGATATAGAGTATAGTAACTTCGCCCGGCAACGCGCCCGAGCGGTGATTTCCTGGCAGCAACGCCGGCCACCTCGACGGTTCAAGTTTGCGCTGGTTTAATATCCTCTCGGTTAAGTCGTGCATAAGCGCATTCAAGAGCGTTCACGGAAAGGAGAACACCCCGGTATTTTGATGTCCTTGTGAATCTGATCCATCTCTGGAATCGAGCGAAATGTGCGTAGATGCCGAGTACCTAATAATACACAATATGCGATGCACGCGGTTGAGCGTTAGGTTATTTTCTTCTAAAATAGGGAAGGGGGTAGCCGGTGCTGGCCGAGGAGCAAGAGGGTGCTGTGGCCCAGAGTCTTCTTGTACGATTATGTCGTCACCCATAGTCTATAGCTACTGCTTGTATTGAGTGACCGCGAAAAGCTTGCGTCTGTGCTGGAAGAAGAGAGATTGAGCATGAGAAGGAACACTCATCTTAATATTATCATCATCGTACAATGGAGTACACGCACGAACGACACATTTACTCGAAATCTGGGAATAGTATACGTACTGAACATGCCACCAGGTAAGTATACTCTGTATTACAAAAATTAAAATACATTCCAGCTGTGAGATGGAAGGTTTTGTTGCAACTCATCTTTGCAAGCTGTGTGTGATACTCCGATCGCGCGTATTACGGGTTGTGTGTCCTCATTAAGGATATAGGTCGGCGACTCCCCTTGCAACTACGGTGTAGCTATCAGGGTCAACAGGGTGATGTTAGTCAGTCTGTGCGCGGAAACTATAAAACTCGTTGTGAGGGGGACAAAATCTGACAGCTGTGGAAGGAAGTGCATCAGTTTATCAATTGAATCCTGCAAGTCGACTAACTGGTGAGGGGAGGGCGGAGTTTTAAAATACTTTGGGGGGGGAGGGGGGGGGGGGGGAATCACGTCGCATAGATGTAGGTGTAGCCGGTCTCCCCGGTGGCGTATCAGGTAATCCTCGAGCCTGGTATAGGTCAGTTTCGTGAGTTCGAATCCCCCCGAGTGTATTCTCGTACAAGTTCGTTGGGACTTTTTCTTGTGCACAAATTGACTTGCGGAAAGCGCGAGAGCGTGAGTTAGCAACACTCGATGAAAAATCGACGAGCAGTGGGATTGCTGAACCCTATGCGCGAAAAAAATTGAAGGCAAGAACCGGGGGGGAAAAGGGATGACACCTGTGACCACGGCTTGTCCAGAAGCTGGAAAGTAGAAGTGTGAGGAAAGAAAAAAAAAGGGGTTTGCTATACGCGTGGTGCTAGGTCTAGGCGATAGTGCGGGTGGTGGAGAAGAAGGGGGGGGGGGGGGGTCGGGGGTAAGTATATATAATTTGACCAGGTAAACATATAGTCTAACAGCTGGAGTGTCTTTTTATTTGAATATATGATACCAGGTACCAGGAAATGTAAAATTGGATTCCATTTCAACTGGGAATGGAATGGTAGTACTCGTACAGAGTGCCTGGTACTACAGAGTGCATTTGGCGTATTGGACATGATGGGAGCTATACATATGATAGGTGCCAGATATTTTGTGTTTCCATTACGTGTCCCGTGCATCACCTTGAAGCAAGCGCCGACGATTCACGCGCGCTTGAAGAAGGCGCTTAAATAATATAGAGTCTGTTCATCATGCGTGCCCGTTGTTTTTGCTATAACAGATACCAGTCGGTACATGTACTTCTACGCACACCTACTACTGCTGCTGGTGCAAGAGGCTCAGCGAAGTTTGGGTATTCGACGGGTGGAGTATGTTGTCAACAACCGTGCTCATCCACAAATAATGCATGTTTCACCAGGTTCGGAGCTGCTAACCCTTGCACCGCTGATGCAAAACGTGTCACGAATCACAACAAATCTCAAAGGAGTAAGATTTGTTAATGAAATGCTGCTAACTGCCTGGTACCAGGTACATGATGTTCAGCGCATGGCCCATTAGTGCGCGGTTGCGAGAACAACCAAATAAAAACAAACAAGCAATAATCGTGCTTCCCGTGAGAGAGGAGAATTCGTTGCCATTGCGCCATGTTAGAGAATATTACTCGTCCGGTGAAAAGCATATACCTGCTACAGTAGTCTAGAGGTGTTGCTTATGCTGCCATGCTCGGCAACGATGCTGGCATACTGATACGTACCGTACTGCTGCTACACTGTAAACGCTGTACGTTCGCTACTTAATTTATGTTGGTTCTCGGAAAGAGAGAACTGTTACCGACCGAGTTACTCGCTCTCGACAGGACGATTCAAACGATAAAAAAAGTACGCGGCGCATCCATACACCGCTCGTTGTGCGGCGCGACACATATCGGTGGGACACATAGTGGGTAGACGTGGGACGCATAATAGTTACAATGGACGGCATAAAATTGGTCGTCGTCGTGTATCCATAGCGAAAAGTTGTTGCGGACGCGACGCACCGGACGCGTGACAGAAAACCTCACTAGATACAGGAATAAGGGGCATTTGTACAACGACAATGGACGACAAAATCGACCAATGACATCTCGTTTTGGCGTGCGCGCCATACAGGTAGTACAGCAAAAAAGCGGTACCTGGCTCTCAATTGGACAGCTCGACGGCGACAGAAAGCAACGCTTGTATTGTGGGAGGGAGAGAAGGAGAGTGGGAGAGCTTGGCCACACAGTGAGAGGGCTTGGCCACACGCCCTGTGCAGTCGGAGCTGGCCGTGCATGGATGCGAGTCTGTAGTAGATGTTCGTGCTTTATACTAACGCAATGATATCTGGTGTCTACGTGTGTCTAGACGACTCTGTACACAGAAGTTAGTATTACATCCGCGTGAAATGTGAGACTGAGTATTACATCCGCGTGAAATGTGAGACTGTGCACCAATCAAATGAGGACACGGCACACGACGTGTTTGTTGAATATACTGGTCCTACTCGTACAGGAGTAGAATTTCCATGTATTAATAGTGTACCAGTTTCGATATATATTTGCATTTTGCATGCTGCACACTTTCAACGCGAACAGCCCACATGTACACGAATACGTACCACAAGTAGTTACGTTGCTCGCTAACTTTGATGATGCACGACTCATAGCGATTCGGGTCTATGTTTTCTATCCGGATTCTACCTTTCGCTTTGTCCCAAGCCGGCTTCGCTTTACGCAAACGGCATGCACATAGGACGTGTGTGAGTGTGCCCTCCTCATGCATGCGCAGATTTAAACGCGTTTCACCGCCCACCTTGGGTCAATGCGTGGCAAAGTTGGCCACGCCCATGCTGGTCAGCGGCGGTGGCCAATTTTTGTACCACAACACCGGTCGAGCGGCCTGACGCCTGCGTCAACTGCTAGAAAGACAACGACACGTACAGCTGTTGCTGATATTGTTGATTTGTACCGCTGCAACCACCCGAATGCCCGCAGCTACGATTGCAATAGCTAAGAATGCTGTTCGTTTTTCATGTCATGTCTCCTCTAACTGCTCCCAAGTAAACGTAATTGGGATTGGGATTGGGACAGGTTGATGCCTCTCAGAAGCTACGACGCTCAAAGCACGGCGTAAAACCTGATGTTAGTTGAAAAATTGGTTGTGCGATAACGCTTCTTCTACCGTGTTCCTGCCACGGCCGTTCTTCGTGCTTGGCTTTGCTATCGACGACTTCTCTTCCAAACATTTCCACCCAACGTGCCGCCAAAAAATACGAATACATAAATCATACCACTCGAGACGGAATTGTAAGGACCATTTTGATATTCGTGGTAAAGCATAGCGAGGCTTACATTCCGTCCAAAACGGTGTACTGTACCTGGTACCTGGTACTAGTAATAAGATCTTAGACCATACTTGGCACATTTTTTGTGTCTCCTTTGTTCTGGATCTGGACCCCGAGTATTCCCGCTTTGTTTTCCATCAACAATCGAACACGTCAGCTATGGAACACTATGTTCCTATTTCATTTCTGCCCTACCGGTACGATATAACAGCAGTGGACTTTTCTTCATCCGGAAACACGGTACGTGACTGCTGGCACCATCCACGAGCGGTGCTATGGCGGCGGTATCTTCTTAATCGCCCTGTTGCTGATGCTGTTGCTGTTGTCGACTGTTGTGGATAGAGCTACCTACTGCTGCACAGTGCCTTTGATGCAGCTTTGGTTACCATCGTTTGGCCTTCCCTACCCGCTGCTCTCAACACGAGATACACTGCTCTTCGTACTGTCTTTGTCGTTCCTAGGGCAACTTTCTTGGTCGTCAACCAAGTGCTAGAGTGGTCTATCAACTATTAATAATACCCACGGTAAAAATATGATGCGTACGGAAAAAAGAGAAACCACCCGCCGTGCACAGATTTGCCATGGATGGGTGCCATAGGTCCCTGAATCAGGCGGTCCGCCAAACGCTACCATCACGTCAGGTAGGTGTAGATCACACTGAAATGGTCTTTGAAGGGTGCTACATAGTCTAGTCTATAGACTATACAACAGCTGGACGGAGTGTATTCTAATTTTGATAATATATAGTCTATATAGACTAGTTTATACCTAGGTCCTGTATGTCCACTGGAGTGGGGCGTATTGCCAGATTTGAAGTACACGCACAGACCATAGAAGAAATGACCAGCCTTCTCGGCAGGATGGCCATCTATCTGCCTCAATGGAACCCCAACGCCTTTGGGACTCATAAACTGTTCGTCTCCGTGTTCGAAAAAACACATTTTTTTTACAGAGGCTGGTGTGGTGTGGTCCTCCGCCTCCTACTAATGGGTAGGTATATTATTAGACTATTAGACTAGACTCATAACGTGCATCTAAACCAAGCTAAACAGCCAAATTGTTTAACTGTATCATCATCCGTAGACAACGAGTTGTTGTTGTTGTCGTTGTTGTCGTTATTGTTGTTGTCGTTGTTGTTGTTGTTGTTGTTGTTGTTGTTGTTGTTGTTAGATGTTGTTGTTGTTGTAGTTGTTGTTGTTGTCCTCACATTAACTCGCATAATCAAGTCCGTGGTCACAGGACAGGCTCCAGTCACTCTGGAGCTGAGGAATGCCCCAGGGAAAAACACAAACAAACCAAAGGTGGTACACGCATATGTCACAGCTGACGCAATTCATGCCTCCACCAGAAACATATAAAAGTGAAATCGGGAGTCAGCCTAAATGCCAGCGTCATACTGGTTTGCATACGTCTCACTACTCCCGCCTGGAAATTCCGACTATACCGCTTGCCACCCAAGAAAGACTACCACGTATATTATACCAGGTATATTATATTGCACGTAGTACCTATAACTACGCATACGCACGACAGACGCAAGTCAACCGAAAAAAAGAAACAAATAAATAAACACGCTAACAAAAACACGCGAATGGGTGCTCACCATTTTGAATCTGACTCCTAAAATACACCCGAGATTAATACAGCTCCCCAACCGCTGCAGTCCAGAAAGGAAGCGGGTAGTCCTGCACGTGTTACAACGACGTAGGGCAGAGGACGATTATGCTCACCGCGTGTGTGTTTCCGTGGGGAGGGAGGGGAGGGTGTCACAGCCTAACTAACCGACTCGACAGATGACAACGTCCATCCAACGCAATTTCACGCCATAAAAGCCAAATGCATCCACCCGTGCTGTGGCCGACTGACATACCTACGCACTGACTACTTTACGCATGCATACAAGTATGTATTGTGTATGTATTCTACACCCCCCAAAAAAAACATTCATCAGATGCACTACATCAACTGAGAAATAGCAATTATAATTCGAAGTTCGGCCGTTCGGAGAGCAAAGTCTCCCTTCGTCTGCGTAGCTGTGGAGAGCATGACACAACCCGCCAAGCGCTCTACAGCGCGGACGCCGGGCCTTGTAACGCAGCAAAGCGGGTAGTTAAGGACCACGAGGAGTATTGATCGCGGACAGCCCATCCTGAGCTCGTGGCAAGACTTACGAACAGAATAAAAATTCTGCGATCTTACCTGCATGAGGGGGGGAGTTTGGCGTATGTACTTCGTATACGATATAGTAACAAGTCCACTAAGAATACTATCGGGTCCACTTAGCGTACAAACCCATCACCCCTCCTCTCGACGTCTGATTATACTGAAAGCCCGAAACCGGTTGCATGTACACGCATTCACCTGACTGAGAGTTGTGCGTGGATTTTCTTTCGCCCTCGAGGGGTCGAGTCGAGTGTTGCAGCAGAACTTGATCAAGAGTCTCCTTGTTGGCTTGCGCGAAACCAAGATGCGTGCAGCGACCAAGCGATTTCCTTGTGGGAATGGAAAGGGCGATTTCCTTGTGGGGTGTGGTAGGGTTGCGAATTCCTTGGGGTGTGGGGATTGTGGGGGTAGAACAAAAGCAGGAGAAAACGGCACTTTTTTTTTCGGATTCGGATTCGTGATCCAAACCAAACTGAAAATCGTATGCGTAGTAGCGGACCAAAATGGGTGACACCGTTGGACGTTCGGATTTGCGGGCCGTTGTTGTACACATGTGCCCGCTTTCTTTATACCGTGGATGCCACAGACAGGCGCTTTATCGTTTTTCACTCTAACTCTATACCCTGGTACTATTGTTTGACTACACCTTGGGTAATATCATTTGCCTGCTAGATTAATAGCGTTGGGATCAACGGGCGTGGGTGCATTGACCCGAGGCTCTTTGAACGGCGTCCAGACCGACGAACACCGCTGACCGACTGGTGGTTACCCCGAGGATACCGGAGCTAGGCTGGGTCGATTTTGTTGGTTGGTCGCTTGAACTTGGCGACTTGAAGGAGCTTACATGCACGGATGCCCTCTCCACCACGGCGACCGAGTACCCCTAGCCCCGGCACCTCAAAGAAACCGTCCTATTCGCATTTTGATAGGTCGGCACTGAACTGACGACGGTGATTGAAAGACCGCTGGGAAGAGTCCGATACGCGGCCCTTGCCGCGGCGGCCACAGACCAGTAGGACCAGGACTCCAGCCGCTGTAGATTAAACCTGAACTACATATTTGTTTTTAGACGCGAAATTAAACCGTGGAATTACGGCGGTAGTGGAGTACACGCTGTTATACGCTTATTAGAAGAAATTAATGCACTTGTTCAATTGTTACGTCGAGCTCTGTATAAACGCCCGCTCCCACACGAAGAACCAGGTATACCGGGAACAGGCTTGGATATCCGTGATGCCATGACTGCTTGCCGAGAGTAAGCTGAAGTGCCGATTGCTGCTTCGTACGTAACTATTAATGATATTGAGAATAATGTGCCGCTTGGGGACGTTGGTAAGGGCAACCGCGGGCGTCGACCATTATTTAACAACTATTTACACAAAGTAAGGGGGGATAATGAAATGGGTCAACATATTTGCGGCCTACCAAATCCAAGTGTCACGTATGTATGCGCCTGTCATATTGATAGATTGATCGTGTCCATAGACGTGCGTAGAGTCACCCCCGCAGCTTCTCCACTGCTACATCTTGGTGACACGAAGCAAACGCGTTCAGAGAGGCGAGCTAGAGTTCGATTTCACTCAAGGCCGAAACAATCAACCGTCATTCTCGTGGCGCCTCGGCAGGTTCACGGCGTCTGGTGTAATCAGGGTGGCGACATCCCTTTCGGGATGGTGAGGTAGCCGCTTATGATCGCGTTGCGATTTGAATGAGCCTTTCTGTCCGAAATTGGAACACTGTGTCGGCGGGGGGCAATTTGCCGCCGACGGCAGGGTGCAGGATAAGAGGCAGCATTGGTATATCGGTTTCAGCCGAGAGTCTATGCTAGCCATACCCCGCATGGCTCCAGATCGGATGCCAGGCTTGCGAGGGAGCGACATCAACCAACAGGTGAGGGGTTCACACGAGGGTGCCGCGCGAGGTTGGTTCGATGCTGGGACATGCGAAGGCGTTGTCGTGACCGCCCCTATCCAGTACGCCGCGGATCTCTACAGTAGTTCGGCTCGCGTACCAAACAGTCTTGCGCTCTACGCAAGACAGGCAACTCGATGTTGATTGTGTTTCCGGTAAGGTGAAGATGAACTTAAAGAAAGCCAGCAAGGCACAGATTGAAGGACGAACAGATGCAGCTATAGGACCCGCTTTTGTCAGGACAAGCTGTACGACGAGCGGACATACCATGACCGGCATACTCCGCCAACGGAGGCAGCCATACCGTGACAAACGCTGGTGTTGATTTGTTGCTTTCTTCATGCCTCTTCGACCCGCAGGCTTCTTGCCAAAATTGCCGTTCTAAAGTTTTCAAAAAAGCCACTCAAGTTTGTTCCGTGTCTCAGCGACACGCTTTTCTCACGCCAGCGCGTGATGAGCTGTCTTCATAACGTATTGCGGGGAGGGAACAAAAAAGGGAGCCGCGGAGCCGGGGACACGATGCAGCCAACTCACAACAGGAAAAAGCGCGTGGAGGAACGCAAGATGAGCAGGGACGCACTGTGCGACTGACGAAGGCTATGGTAGGACGGTATTGCAGTATTATACCTCAATTTTCACCACCAGGTCTTGAGCTGTAATACCATCGCTTTGAGCTATCATACCATCACTTTGAGCCATCATACCATCGCTTTGAGGTATCACACCATCAGTTTTAGCTACCATACCTCCCAATTAAGCTATTACACCATATTCGCACGGGTGGCTCTAATAACGACTCACTGACAACACGATTTAGTCGAGGTTTACGCGCAGTTTACGCGCAAAGAAACGGGTGGTCACTCGCGCGAGTAACCCTAAGCCACTACATGAGCTGGTCTCAGAAGTGAAACCCCTACCGTAGGGTTGTTGTACTGCTAATACCGCTTCTTTGCCACTACCACAACGCCACCTGAAGCTATGTCACGGTAACGAGGGGCTTTCGGGCACACGTTTTCCCGCCTGACTGGGCTCATCGAATGAGGAACTACCCAACAAGTTTTGGAATCCCGCTTGTGTTGCCGTGTCGCATATATTGTCCATGGGTTTATCGGGCTGCATACCTATTCTGACCAACGTCCGGTTTCGGATGGGGTCTAGAGTTGTTCATGCCAGGGACGTGAACAAACAGACGTGCCGTCTTGCCTACAGAAGCAATCTACTCTGGTAGACAGGAGTTGATTAAGAAGCCCACTACACACGAATGTACACAAGATATCGTCTCCGAATGCCGACGGGATTGGTTCGAAAGGGAGAGCTTCGGCGACGAGAAAAAAAAATAACTTCATGCAAGAAACCTGTGCCGGCAGTGACTCCAGTCATGTGATGCTGACGAACCAAGTGTTGCATGCCCCATAGCCTTTTAGGGTGTACCGGGTATGGAGCTGTAAGCGACTCTGGTATTCTTGACTTTCATCCTACCGAGAGAGAGTGTTTCCCGAATTTCATGATATGCAGGCCCCCGAGGCATTAACCCGTATGCCCAGAGTGTCTAACCATTGTAAACCAATGACAAGCAGGCCCACGGAGAAGTCAAACCGTAGTCGACCCCGTGATTCCTTCCCCGTGATGTTCCTATGCACTTGTACGTGAAGCACTAACCATGGTCTTATGGTTTGTCACGGTGTTGATGCCTGCCGTGATCATGATGCTTCACAGTAAGGACATTTATGCCTGACCTTGACTGCAAAGCGTGCACGTTATTCAAAAACCTGGGTGGTGAAACTCTCTATGCAACAGTTTCTCGCGCATGATAGAGGGCCCTTTCTTACCGCGGCCGCAACGTTAAGGTAGCGCGTTTGCGATAGACACCAGGTTTTGTGCTCACCATTACATAGACGGCGCGCGGTCACCGTATCATGTTGGCAGAAATCAACATCGACAAAACCTGCATCACGAAATAATTTGAGCACATGTCCTCAACTCTTGCCCGTCCGGCGCCACAAATGACGTGAGTAGTGCCAGTCAGACCCAGATCCGGAACGGACCGGGAACATTCAAGAACGGAGCTTCGACATTTGCTACAGTGCTTGGCACCAGTACTTTTTTCGTCTCGAGCTGAGGCACACATGATGCTAATTTGCTTTGGGCAAATTCCGGGGTTTTCAGCAACTTTGGTGAGAAAAGGATACATTATGACAAAACGAAAAACACTCCAGCTGTGAGATCTTGTCGAAACTGATCTTTGCAAGCTGTGTGTGATACTCCGATCGCGCATATTACGGGTTGCGTGTCCTCGTTAAGGATATAGATCGGCGACTCCCCTTGCAACTACAGTGTAGCTATCAGGGTCAACAGGGTGATACTAGTCTGTGCGCGGAAACTACAAAACCGTTTCTGAGGGGGGAAAAAACTTACAGCTGTGGAAGAAAATGCATCACTTAATCAAGGGAAACCTGCGCGTCGAATAACCGGTGAGGGGAAGGCGGAGGTTTGAAGGACGTGGGGGGCTGGTTTTGATCAAAAGAGAGCGGGGGTGTGGGGGGAGGAAGGGGGGGCGGCGGGTGGGGCACCTTAATTTGTGCGTGGAAACTCTAAATCCTACAAGGAAGGGGATAAATCTGACGGTTTTGGAAAGAATGCACCAGTTTATCATAGGGGGTGAGGGGGGCGGAACGGGCGGGGCAGCTCAATCTGTGCATGAAAGCCATACATCCTTTAAGGGGATATATGTGAAGGTTTTGGAAAGAATGCACCAGTTTATCATGTATATCCTGAACGTCGTACAACCAGTGAGTAGAGGGCGGAGTGTTCGAGGGGGTGGGGGTGGGGTGGAGGGGTGGGGAGGTGGGGAGGTGCGGGAGGGGGGGGGGGGGGCTGGGGGGGGGGGGACAGGGCTTCAGGTTGCATATATGTAGGGGTTTGCTATACGCATGGTGCTAGGTTTAGGCGATGGTGCGGGTGGTGGTGAAGGAGGGGGCGTTGGGGGCGGGGGGGGGGGGATTGCAGTAGCGGCATGGATGGCTCTAGAACAATAATGAGGTGATATCCAGCGCGTGGAAGTGTTTATTACTCTGGCGGATTTCGATATGAGGCGGGGCGTTTGAGCAAGAGATAACGGGGAAAAAACAAAGAAAAATGATGCAGACTTTGTATTGTATCTGAGGTAATTTTGTTACCATTTGGTTTGGATTGGAACGTACGCTGTTCTGGAGTCATCTCACTGTAGACGTGCAGCAGATTCTAAGACGTTTCTGAGCTCCTAACATGAGGAGGAGGTCAATATAATCATCACCATCATCACCATCATCATCACATCATCATCTTCATCATCAGCATCATCATCATCATCATCATCATCTTCATCATTATCATCATCATAATCATCATCATCACCATCATCATCATCATCATCATCATCGTCATCATCACCATCATCACCATCTTCATCATCATCATCACCATCATCATCATAATCATCATCATCACCATCATCATCATCATCATCATCATCATCATCATCATCATCATCATCATCATCATCATCATCATCATCATCATCATCATCATCATCATCATTATCATCATCATCATCATCATCATCACCATCATCATCACCATCATCATCATCATCATCATCATCATCATCGTCATCATCATCATCATCATCATCATCATCATCATCACCATCATCATCATCATCATCATCATCACCATCATCATCACCATCATCATCATCATCAACATCATCACCCGAAACATGACTTCGAAGATACTAAATCATGCGAGCCGCCCAAGCGTTCTGTGAGATCTCCTAAAGCAGTAGAGTAGAAAAACTGTGGTAATGAGCGATAATTCCACCCTTTAGCCTTGAGTGAGCTTAACCGGTTGCAAACTTTTTGCCAAAAATGTGCAAATCCCTACCGTGGGATGATTATCTCATTCATTCATTCATTCATTCACTCATTCATTGGAGTGTTTGCGTTAAAATAATTTAGCCTAATATTCATGAAAAATAATCGTCGAGCGAACTTCGAAGGAAGAATTTGCCCCAAAACGACATGGGAATTCCGATTCGAGTGAACAATTTACAGTGAACTTGCATCAAAGTCGACCAGCTCATACGATTGGCCAACACCGTCGCCCTCCGAGCACAACGGTACAACAATCAGACGGCACGAGGGCACAACCCACACGGCAGCACACAGCAGACACTGCTTACTGTGCGCTGTGCTTGGCAGCGGTAGACACAACGCAACATTGATGCGGAGGCACCAAATGGTAGCTGGGGAAGCATGGCGCGTACGCGCAACCTCAGGAATAGGTGCTAGTAAGCCGGCGCTCCCGCGCTCTCTACGATGTGACCTCGTTCTCTGCTGCTGCGTGATGTCGTATTCGGCGCTGCTTTTGTCAACCACCGTCGCTGTACCACAACGCTGTCGCCAAAGCCTTCACCGCCACCGCCACCCACGCCGCACGGCCGCCGCCGCTAGTGCTATTGCTGGTGCTGGTGCTGGCGCTGGTGCTGCTGTGCGGCGACTCTTGTGCTGCGGCTGCCGTTGGTGTCACCTGAGTTTGTTTCTAAAAGCAATAATATAAAACTGGCTGTTTTTTTCGTTGTGGTGATGATCGTGGTGATCGCGAGCCAGGCCGAGCTACTGTGCCGCAACTCATCTGGCGGGGCCATCGCTACCGCCACCTCCGCCCCCGCCCCCGCCGCTGCTGCTGCGGCTGCGGCTGCGGTGCTGCTACTGCACGGCTGATGCTACTGCTGCTGCTGTGCTGCTGTTTGTCTGATTGATGGTGTTGTGCTGGGCCTGCTCATGTCGGTGAGTCTAGGTGCTACCGCACCATGTCTAAACTCAGATTTTGGTGTTGCCTCCCCGCCCCCCGCCCGCGATATGGAGTCTGTGTACGCCTTTTCTGCGATAAGTTCAACGCAAACAACCAAAAAAAGTACCAGGTATGCTGGAGTGAATCTGGCTTTTTTCTAGCATAATGAAATATTTTGTAATAATTTTTTTTAATGCAGAACACTCGATTCATTGATTGATTCATTCATTCATTCATCCATTCATCCATTCATGCATTCATTCATCCTGCACATTACTGCGGGCATTGCACTCCGTCAACTCCTCTAAATTTTTTCTGCGATTGTATATTCCCTCTCTGTGTCGTCGTTAATAATGCACACACTTTGTACTAATAATATACGCCTTGTACAGCTAGCAGACGTACGCTCACGATTAGGGTTAGCGACAGACGTAGCAGCACTTTCGGCAATCAATCGACCATGGCTAGAGCATTGTTGATGTTATGATGATGTTATGGTGATTATATGATGATGCTGTGATGAAGATTTGATGATATTATACTGATGTTATGATGATGTTATGATGATGGTATGATGATGTTATGATGACGTTATGATGATGTTGTGATGATGTCATGATGTTATTATGATGATGTTATGATGATATTATGATGATGTTATGGTGATATGATGATGTTATGATGATATTATGATGATGTTATGCTGATGTTATGGTGATGTTATGATGATGTTATGATGATGTTGTGATGATGTTATGATGATATTATGATGATGTTATGATGATATTATGATGATGTTATGGTGATGATATGATGATGTTATGATGAGGTTATGATGATGTTATACTGATGTTATGGTGATGTTATGATGATGTTATGATGATGTTATGATGATGTTATGATGATGTTATGGTGATGATATGATGATGTTATGATGATGTTATGATGATGTTATGATGATGTTATGATGATGTTATGATGATGTTATGATGATATTTTACTGATGTTATGATGATGTTATGATGATGATATGATGATGTTATGATGATGTTATGGTGATGTTATGATGATGTTATGATGATGTTATGATGATGTTATGATGATGTTATGATGATGTTATGATGATGTTATGATGATATTTTACTGATGTTATGATGATGTTATGATGATGTTTTGATGATGTTATGATGATGTTATGGTGATGATATGATTATGCTATGATGATGTTATGATGATGTTATGATGATGTTATGATGATGTTATGATGATGTTATGATGATGTTATGGTGATGATATGATGATGTTATGATGATGTTATGATGATTTTATGATGATGTTATGATGATGTTATGATGATGTTATGATGATGTTTTGGTGATGATATGATGATGTTATGATGATGTTATGATGATGTTACGATGATGTTATGATGATGTTATGATGATGTTATGATGATGTTATGGTGTATACCCCCGTATTCACTACCGGGTCTGCGCCGTCATGTCATATCATACATACTACCATACATTCCATAATCACATACTATCATACTCGCACGAGTTACTCTGTGCTTGACTGACTAAAAGGCCTCTCTGCGCTTTTTTTCAGCGCAGCGTAGCTTACCATTCTATTGCCGATATTCAGACCGCAAAAATAGCACACAGCACGAAAGCTAATGACCGCGAAGAAACAGAGGGGACACTCGCGCGAGTGATCCCGAGCCCCTCCCTGCAGGAAAGATCCCAAACGTGACCCCCTTACCGTAGCTTTGGTCCATGCTATGACTGATGCATCGAGTTGCTCAGCTGAAGGTGAAACTTTCCAATAGTGTTGGCACATAATAACTGGATTAGCGCCGGGTCCATCGGCTTTGTCATCGGGTTGCACACTCGTACTTTGTCAAAAGCCAAACGTTGCGTGGGGTGATCCGTTCCCTTTTTATGGTCCTGATTTATAGTTTCCAGCTCAACTTGTGCAATAGGTTTTACCCTCAACAACCTGCTGGACATGACATGCCGTAAGCCGTGACCAAAGGTGGACATCTTTCCTTCTCCCTCCCGCGACTTGTCTTCATTTATGTCCCGCATAGTGTCCAGCTCGCCCCCTTTTGGGCCTTTTAAGCAGGTCAATATAGTCGAATTTTGCTATCGCACGCTCTCGTGCTTCTCGTCTATTTTCACTCATCAAGCAAAAGTCTTACGAAATACGATTATGCACTCGGTGAGACTTCACCCCTCGACCTTAAGGTTTTTAGGGAAAGAAATTCACACAATACTTGATGTTTTGTCTGCAATGGTGTCTGTAATGGTCTGTAATCGTCTCTAATGGTCTGCAATAGCCTGTTACGGTCTGACCAAGGCTACGGTAGGGGGGGTACCCCCGATTTCACTGGTGTGTTTGAGCCACTCGCACAAGTGACTCTGTACCTCACAGACGAAAAAGGTTTAGGCAGTTATTTTGGAGCATCTTTGATTACCTTTGCATTCCGGATGGATTTCGTCAATACATAACATGAAGAAAACCTAAGAACGCAAAAGAACAAAGGGGTTACTCGCGCGAGTGACCCCTAGCCACTGAAATAAAAGGCTACAAAAGGGACCCCCCTACTGTAGCCTTGGTCGTCTGTAATCGTCTGAAATGGTCTGTGATGGTCTTTTAGTCGTGTATAATGGTCTGGAATGATGTGTCATGGTGTGTCATGGTGTGTTATGTTACGTAGTGGTGTGTACTGGTCTGTAATGGTGTAAACATTGAATGGGTAAACAGCTCAACTTAAGAGCCCAGAAAAGTGGCGTTACATCTCTATAGTAGCCTGGGCCATCATCTAGTCTCTGTAGACAAACAGGAGGAACGTGATCAGTGCTGACCATGTATGCGGTGGAGACTAATTTGGGACGCGGGGGGGGGGGACCCCTCATTTCATTACCGAGTGTTGAGCACTCGCACTAGTGGCTCTGCACCTGCCCAAAACACCTACATGAAACGCATCTTATGCATTGGTGCAGGGTATCCAACCAATCCTGTGCAGTGCATGCTGGGAAACCCAACGGCGGCACAAAGCAAGGGGATGCATAACGTTATCGTGCGAGTGAAAATTGAGCCGCTGAAATAATAGACCTTAAAGGTAGGCTCCCTGCTGTAGCCCCGGTCTTGGGCAGACGTTACGGTAAGAGTACGGTAACAATAAGGGTGGCCTGCCGCCCAAGGATACGGTGAGAATGCACGTACAATTCACAAATATACACTTCTAAATGTCGGCACTACCAGGTAAACGTTTGTGAGATTCTACAGTTGACGAGCTGTGCACCATTCCCAACAAACCATTCGAGGAAAGCTGAATGCGCCACCTTTTGAGTGGTCTCAAGGCGCGTAGCAGGTATGCAATAAGTACAGTCGTGTAAGACACAAGAAAGTTGAGTTGCAACTGTTTCGAGTAGTACCTCGGGGTTGGAGAGCCCTTTAGTTCGAACTGTCATTGTTACAGTAGAAGGTCTTTTCATTATCGCAGCACGCGTCCGGTTTAATTTACTAATTTCAGTTCGCTCGTGGTGGTTGAAGGTCTGAAGGGCGAAACTGCGAAGTAACGGGGGCATAACTGGACGCGGCGGGAAGCCTGGGCGCGGCTAGCAGCCATTGTAAGCGACTCGTATATCAGGGGGTTGAGGGTAAAGTCCAGTAACTATCTCGGCTTGCGACGTCGTGATTCAAGCGGAGGTGATAGCCGGAGAAGGTGCGTTCGTGGAGTAGTCATTCGATCCGCACCGCGTTTCAACGCGCTCGAGTTCGGAACGGAAGAACTTCCTCATCAGACACGGCAGTCGTAGCATGACGCAATATTCACGCCTTACCGCCTGAACATTTTCTACCGGGTTTTGAATGGGTGGTGGACAGTGTATGGTAAGCTCGCACCGACACTCCAGGTAACAAAGTGGGGAAGGTGGACAGGTGGGTGGTGTGTGGTTGGGTTCATGGGTGGGTGGGTGGGTGGGTGGGTGGGTGGGTGGGTGGGTAGGGGGGTCCGTGGGTTTGTGGGTTTGTGGGTGGGTGGGATGGCTGGGGGGGGGGTGGGGGCGGGGGGGGTAGGTGCGTGGGTCGGTACGTGGGTGGATAATTGCGTGAGTCGGTGGGTGGGGTAGCGTTGCTGTGGTAGCTTCATGGGATATGCAACAATGTGAATAATCTTGGCGTATGCCAGAAGGCGCGAGGCTTTCCAGGGGCATAAGCTCCGACGGTGGACACTTTCCTCCTAGTTATCCTCAATACAACGGCTCTGGAGTAGTGGGGCTAGCCCGGGCATTTGATAACCACTTGTTGGGAATGATCGCACAATGCGCGACGTTGCACGCACGACTAAAGCACGTTCGCGTTGAATATGTTACGTGTTTTCTTTCAGTCACACGTGTAGTCTAGTCTAATCGGTACGACCTGGGAATGTTCTTAAGACCTTGTAAAAGGTTGGTTTCGAGATTCTAAACACATTGTTCGCTGCGACGGTGTTCGCTGTAGTTCACATGTCCTCCAGGCTAACAAAGCGCTCTGCGCGCAGTGTGCTGAACGCGGGACAGGCAATGCCACGCCACCCTCGAGCGAGATAAACGCCCCGCACGAAGACCCAGAGCACGACCAACGCCGACAAGAAGGTTAGTGATACACGCATATGCAACGGCAAAAAAGGACGCTGAAATCCACATGAACAGCAACATAAGCATAACAGTTTGGGGAGGGGAAGAGGGTGACAATACACGGCAGCAGCTTTCGATGATGACTAAGGAGGTGATCAGTGATGCATAATCTGGCTTGCGCACGCAGGCAACGCCAACAGGTCGACCGACGTCCATAGTCAGTAAATGTGCCAGTCGCGATACGCTTCCCTGATAGCACTGCCTCGTACGTGGTTTCTTGGGTTTTCGACCGAGTCTCTTGCATTATATTGCTATTACTCTTACTATCTGACGGGGTGGAACGGGTGCTTCGATACCTGTCACTCACGAACATGTCCGCAAAGGAAAATAAACCATTTTATATTGTAGCCCCGCCGAAGAAGAACCTGCACGGTAGGCACGATTGTGTGCTTTCAGTTTCCAATGACGCGATACCACCAGCATATTCCACGTAAAACAGTTTCATTGTTGGCAAGCTGGGGAATATCTCCGCTCAATTCAACGAGGCTCAAATCCGCACACCTTCAACTGCCCCACTTAAGACGACCTCAACGCATCCATAAATTATCGTATAATCGCTATATACACGCGAACTACCACTCGAGCGTCTCAAAAGGAATGACTACCAAAGCGTCAACCCCCCTCGACACATGCCTCCTCATGGATCTGTTCTCGAGTTGCACACTCACACACGACTCAAACCGTTACATGCTACTGGCCACATGAAGAAGCGACTACTTAATCTCGCCAACTTCCTGTCATGTATAACCCACCATCTCCTCTCAGACTGCATAGCCGCTTTTGACCAAAGCCGGCGCACACTACCAAAACGCCAACCTCCCATGATATATGCCCCACCATCTGTTCGCACGCTCCATCGCAGCCAACCTTGAAAACTAAAATCGGTTCGTGCTACTGTCAGCATCACGTAGCGACTATCAAAACGCCAACTTTACTGATGCTATATACCACCCCTTTCTCTTACCACGTTGCATAGTTTATGCCCGACTAAAACCGATTATACCGTAATCCTACCAAAGAGTGACTACGAAAGCGCCAGCCTCCCATGACATACAACTCTCCCTCCGCTGTCAAACAATGCAGCCACATCCGAGAAGTGACAGCTTGCGCTGCCGGGGTTGTCACGAAGACCACGGATAGGGACAGCTTACGCTATACCTACAATGGGACCCGAAGGGTGCGCCAGCTAGCGTTGGGCTGCGAAAGCAACTGAGTTAAATCGACACACGACGCGTATGAAAATACGTGGAAGTGTGGTGAGCTAAAGCTTTATTTTTCCCCATCTGTCGGAGGATAATAATAATAAAGAAAAAGACAGTTGCTTCCCTCAGCACGGAGCGACTGCCAAAGCGCCAGCCTCCCGTAACGCGTACCTTCCTCCCTGGCCTTAGGCTGCATAGCCATATCTGAATGAAACCTCAATGCCTGCTACTACCTCCATGAAGGAGTGGGTACCCCTTTGGCGACCTCCAAAAACGTGCACATCCCTGTCTGTTCTATGGATGTACAGCCATGTCTGACCATACCCCATTCACGCTGCCACACCCATCAAAGGCTTGATCGCAACGTCACAATTCCCCCATGACATGTATCCCCGTGTCTCTTCCCATTCTGCACACCCGCGCCTGACACCACTCGATTTACGCAACTATCCCCATAAAAATTCATGCCACTGTTGCTATCAAGGGTCGACTACCAAAGCGCAGACTTCCCATGGCATACCTCCCCGCCTGCCTTTGGGCTGTATCGTGGCAACTCTGGCCAAACTCGCTTCATGCTATAAACCCTAGCCCCAATCCTACCCTCCCATATGATACCGTTCCCATCCACTAACGTAGAACCTGGTTACTTCATTTTTGGGACTAAAACGTTCCAGGCACACAACACATACACACGCACACCACACACACGTTAACGTTAAACAAACCCCGCCTTTTGGCGCAGAACCACCAACAGCTCAGACAGTGAAAAAGACAAATACACTGCTACAGTGCGCTTTCGGTGTGCCGTGAAATTCTCCGGGCGTTTGGTGCACCACATAAAACATCTGGGGGCATATCGTACGTGCTACCATAAATAGGAGCATGCCCGTCACGGGCTAAAACAAAACGCTGTAACGAACGTATCTAACCAACCAACCCGCCCCAACCCCGACAACAAACCCGGATCAGACATCGACTAAAACCATCGGGTTCGTGGTTGTTGCCGAGGAACTACGGCTCAAGGTTGAGCTTAATCCTTAACGTCACATTAAAAAATTCGTGCACTAAGAGTTGAGCGAAAAGGTTGCGTGCAAAATTGCGCTCCCGTTTCTACGCGATATACTCGGTATGCTCCACTGTTCGACATAGGTTGTTTTCCCACCTTATATTTCCCCTGTTCACAGTGGCTATACCGTTCAACTATTGCGACGACTAACTATAGCGCAACGACCTGGCGTTGCGGAACAAAACAACACACCGAGCAGGCGATCAGCAAGATATCACCTCCATCTCTGTCCCTGTCACCACGAGCATCATCACCACTAGCACCACCGGCACCGCCATCACCAACACTCCCAGCACTGTTGTCATCACTATTGTCAGCACCACTACAGTACCATCATCACTACCACGGCCGCCGACGCCGCCGCCACCCCCACTGCCACCAACACCACCAACACCACTAATACCAATACTACCGTCGCGATCACCACCGCCTTACGCCCACCCCTTACTCCACAGCCCATAGCACCTCACGTTGCCCATTAAACGTACACCGATTCAGTACATTATGCTTGCGGTCACCTCATCGGCGACCTGTAGCGTGTCAATCTGCTTCAATCCCTGGTAGAGCTGGCGGTAGAAAGGATTTTTGCTGGACCTGAAGCGCGCAAAACAACGGGAAGGAAGAACACGGCGAACTTACTTCACGGCCATTGCTTGCTCCATATATATGTCGACGAATTCGCAGACTAGCGAAGCACAACCTCAACGGAACACGGTTACAGTATTGCCGAACGTATGGCAACCTCGATACGAGAAACTGCGGGTGCACGTTCAACGACCTTGTCATGATCAACCTCTGTTCAACAAACGTAGGGGCGGGATCAACGGTCATCACTATCATGTGCTCTCACCTGATCTTATTGTTGTAGAACGGGTGGAGCGTCGGAGCCATCCACATGAAACTCCAGGCGGCGCTTTCGCAGTGGTCGGTCCTGGTTTGAAGGGAAATGCGCGACAGACGGCACGTGACACCGAACCAAGTTGCGGTGACACCGACGAAGGGATAGGGTAAAAGGGCACAATTAAGCATCTTCTCGCTGGGTATCCGTTGCGTAATTTTGTTGGCAGTTCGCGTATCTACAACAGCGTGCTTGCCAAACGTTAGACTGCTGGGCATATTATTCTCCCACCCTCTGAATCAGCAGCGACAACAACCTTCGTATCCTAGGTAATATAGCGCCGGCGATACAATTACTACAGTAGTAGTCGAAACTCTCACCAGGCTGTGCTTTCGATGTTGAAGTCGATCTTGTACTTGATTCCCCACAGAATCCTTGCCCCGAGCACGTGGTCGATCGCGTGTATGATACAGGACAGGAAGATGCCTTCTTGCATGTCGAGTGGGATGGCGTTATCTCGCATCGCCCTGTTACGGCGGGGCATTTAAGGTTGAGGTTCGTCGATGGGTAAGGTTGGACGGTGGTATGAAGGCCTGAGCCATGCTTCTATTAATAGAATCATTTCAGGTTGACAAGTTCCTACATGATGTCTACCAACCTAACACAAGTTCCAAATAAACTTAGCGGCATTTCAACTCCTTGCGCTAGACGACAACGTTTACTGTTCTCCAGCGCAAAGTCAGACATCCGCGTCCCGCATGCCGTGGAGGTACAACAAGCAACGCAGAAATGTGTAGCAAGAAATTTGTACTATCTCGTGTTATGAATGTAGTTACTGTATTCACGCTGATATTGCTTAGTCAAAGGCCGAGAGATGGCTGTATATCACGGGGTATGGAACTGCACTTGTGGCATTTATATAGGTCGCGATATAGTCTAGGCAGCAGAATACACGCCGACGAACTGTGTATGCTGTCGATTCACAGAATACTTGGTGATACAGTAGGTGTGATGTTCCAAAGGTAAGGATGAAGTGCGTCTCAAGTACCTGCGCAGGACGTGCCGTGCCTTCATCATGAATTCCGACATCGGCAGCTCTAGTTCACTCCAGCGTTCAGTCCTTGCATGGTCTACACCCCCAAGGGGAGACATGTTTCGCGATTCGGCGATAAGAGAGTCACGCTTTGTTGGCGAGCCTAGCCCCATCCACTTGTTCCCGTCGGTCCTGATAACATAATAAAACGTGGATTGTGAGTTTGGGATTAGTTCGTCGATGCGAAAAGCGACCATGCCGACGCTCTTAACTTACGTTCTAACCCGTCAATGGTAACACCAAACGGAGGGATCGTCGGCCGGACCCGAGGAAGAGGGAGTGCTACACTCTGCTGCACACGGTCGGCAAGCACTGCTGTTGAGGCACTCAGGGTTGGCCTACAGGTCCCTCTCTACAAGGAGAGAGTCTACCTTCCAGCGCCAGCAGCAGGAAAGCGGCATGTTGAGCCATTCGAAAAGCATTTTAGGCAGTAAAACAATGAAGAACGCGAAAACGAAATAACAGTCACTCGATCGACATGAGCACCAGAGACAAGATCAGTCCAAGCCTAACGCTGCTCATTCATCCTCGCGACATCGATGATGTGGATTCTTACGCTAATAGTCTATACCTACGATAAAAATCGATGGGACAATACTCTACTTAAGTTGAACACCCTCTGCACCTGGTGGTGGTCAGGGGACCCAGAGTACCGTGAAGGAGCCCGTGGTGCAGCCAAGTTGTCGTCCAAGTCGACTCGATCAGCTTGGCTTTTAGGTCCTCATTCGACACGATGCGCTCCACCAAAGAGTTGCCGAGCGCGTGGCATTTAGTATGCGCGGCCGTTGTCCAGTAGAAATGGAGGAAAGAAACCTGGCTTTCCGGGTCGGCCATCGGCTCCCCGTTGACGAGGAAGGAAACAATATTTACTTCCCACTTTCCATCCTCGCCGCTACATCTAGTCTTGGAGTATTTCATGCTCCACGATTTGATGGGGGTGACTACTCCCTCGTTGTACTTGCTGCCGCGTTCGCGAGACACGTGCTCCAACTTGCACTCGTCAACGCAAATGTAATAGTGGCGCTTTTCCGACGCGCGCAGGTTGGTTTCTCCGACAGATACAGCAGCTTGCTCGGCCGCCCGATCCCGATGAAGCACAGTGACGAGACTCGTCCCTTCGATGAAGGTGACCACATCTTCGGCGGTAGGCTTACGCCAAAAAATCGCGCTCCAGATCCCCAGCAAGACTGCAAAAGGGAACTTGATAAAATACCTGGGGGTGTCGCAATCATGAGGAACAAGTGGGAAGTATGTCGTGTTTAGATGGTGGCCTGTGCGTACAATTGGTGTCGTTCTTGACACGTGTGATCTTGGTAGCTTCTCCTGGGTTTTTACGAGATCGAGGTGAAAACATATAGTTAGCACATTCCCTCTTTGTCGTGGGCGAAGAGGGCTCGACTGCGGGACGAGCGCTACCGGTTAAGTGCTACGTAGCCGTTCTCTTATAGGATACGGCGCCGATGTACAGTACTGTGGCATGCAACACGCACCTATTGCCACCGCAAAACGATCCCACACTAATCCCAAGTATTTTCCCCCCAAAACAAAAAAAGACGAACACGCAGCAGTTTAAAACATGGGACTACGCGGCGATCGCAGCATCGGCGTCAAAGCTTACATTGGAATTTGTAGAAAGTAGTGGGCCAGATATCTGAGCATCGGCTGTTTGAAGCTGGTAAGGTCCACGTCGACGTCGGCCACGATGGGCTTGAAGGAGGCTTGCTTCATGTTCGAGACCTGTGGTCGGATTATAGAAGGGCAGGTTGTGAGCGTTCCTCAGGCTTGCTCGAGTGGTGACAGTCGGGAATGGCAGTGGTGGGTGTCCGGACTACGACTATGGGTCCGTTAGCCCACGCTCCGGCTCGCCTAGAACACACTCAGGCGGTGGGTATGACCGCTGCGTGGACAATCGATCGCTACAGTAGACACACGTTTCGAGAAATTTCGGGAGATTGTCGTTTTTTCGGATTTATTCGCTCTTGCTTCTGACTCCGGAGTAAAAACCGTCGTGGTCGACGTGCGACGTGTAGAGCTACCACAGTAAAGAAGATGCAGATGTTGCAGACATCTTTCATCTCGGTGTTGCTATCCCTTTGGGTTGCTGTGCTAATATCGCGCATCTCGTGCATCTTCGCGTTCCCCGTCTACTAATGATAGCACCAACTTCGTCATATGATAGCGCGCTACATCTAAGGTCCAACATGCAAGCACTGCAGAACGGCTGACCACCAGGTTGTTCAGCAGGGCCCGACAAGTCGCAGGTCTGCATACATTACATTATAGCATTCAGACCGCCAAGATGTTCCGACTCCAAAAGTAACCCCGTGGGATACAATAATGTTTGCTATTGTACTCCTATGAATTGTGGCCTCGGCTACTTCTAATAATGCCAATCGGGTTCAGCGGTGACAGTCCCGCCGTGTTCGTGTCCTGTGCCGGTCGTTCTTTTGCGCGCCAGAATAACGTCGAAACCAGCCTGTGACCAGGCGCCCTATAGGCGCGCCACAAGTGATTTAACCGGATGTGAGTGCGTGCGCCGGCACCTCAGCGGACCAGGAGGGGCCTGGACTTTGCGTCAAGGCCAATTTCTGATGTGCGTACTGCATACACCGTCTTTAGTGCTGTAACTCAGTGCTCGACGTGGCGAAGGCTGTATCTGGAGCTGAAAACGGGACTGTCGGCTATGCAACCATCTGTAAATCAACCGATCATGAACGAATGTCCTATGGGTCTTGTGCAATGGTCCAAACGTTTTACCTCGTTTGCACCGGTAACTTCGTTCAATTGAAGGCAAGCGGACGGTCCCCGAAACATTAGAGAAGGCCTGGCCTGCACTGATATAACACCTCTATTTCACCACCCACTCTCTTGTGACCATTAATCGATCGCCATCGAGTCATAAACCCCTCCTGCGAGGTGCGGCCGTACACGATATTGCTGCGATTTAGGCCCGTTATGGTTCTGGACTCGCCCCGGGCCTTTCGATTTGTTCCTCCTTTATTAAAAGGAACAATTTTGGATACATTTTACCGCCAGAATACCAACAATGTCCGCACTGACGGGCTTCGGCCGCACGTAGCGCATCGTGTATTTGCCTTCATGTGCTGGATAAATATATAGACTAGTATATAGACTATAGTCTATGCTTGGACACCCATACCGTTTTATCGCATTGTTCGTGTGCACCAGACTCCATATACCGGTTTTAAGGTTTTGGGCTTTTTGGACAACCCTCCCATTCAAACGGACGACCATCAAGATGCTTGGACATGTTATGTGCTTGTTGTGTTATATCAGCTGTCCCCACACACACAAATCTGTGAGAGGCGCTTCATTGTACACTTCACAGGTTGCCATGGGATCTACATAATAAGAAATCAATGGTTGAATTGATCCACGAGCGATGTTGAAAGGAGTTACCAGTTGGCAGGTACCTATCACAACATCTGGTACCCGCACGACCCACGAACCACGAGTTTTATCGGGCGCCAGAGAGCTAGTGACAGCTACTACCGTATACCCTCTGGGACTTCAAGATCGTGTGGGCAGGCCGGATGTTCACGGGTGTACTGTACAAACCAAACATACGCCTGTGATCCACTTTGCTTCCGCTGCTCCAGATTCGGAAACCAATCGCTTCGATAACAGCGTTGTGAAAGGCCGGCAACGAAAAAACATTCCAAGATGTGCTCACCATTATAAGTTAGATGAAAAAGTCCACCCAGAAACACGGCGTCCCAAACGTCGTCAATGTGTGAATCGTGTACCCCTGCACAATCCGAGTATAATCGCAAAACCGAGCATTAAGCATCAAAACAGGTGGTTTGCTGTTATATTATTATACTGTGTGGTGCCTGTCGACAGGCCACAGCCGTCGATACGCATCACCAGGTACGTTTGTTACCGCTATACGCATTGCACTGTTTCTAAAACCCGCGCGCCGGAGTTTCGCGCCGCAGCGAAAGCTATTTTTGATACGAGTACGCCGACTGACCTACCCATACACATATATATAGACTATAAGTATTGAAAGTAGTACCGTCTCGTGCAATATGTAAATCGACAACATCTATCGATTGTTGTGGAGACAAGAAGGTAACTCTGACAACTTCTAACTCAGCCATTTCGCTATTATTGTGCTTACGCCGGAGTCGACAAGGGAGCCCCGAAATCACCTGTGGCGAGAAGAAGTGAGTTTGCTTGAGACTATCGTCTTGCTTGGCAACGGGCAATGTCATAGACAGGCAGGTCTTGGAGCCTACCAGGTGCGTTCTGTACAGTAAACCACCCGCCGTGCTCTTACCTGAGAGGATGTGAGTGCAGGTCGTGTCGGCCTCAAATCAATTGTCGAACGCTATTGTAGCAGAAGTAGTGGAACATCAACAACTTCCTCGTTGGTTAGCCGAAAGAAGTGTGATGGGTTTGGCGAGATGAAGTGGATTTTCCGTGTGGGTGTGTTTGGAAATGCGAGTTCCCTGTGGATGTGAGATGGTGTGGGTTTCAACGGGGGTGCAGGAACCGTGAAACATTAAGCTGAGCCGAAAACATACGGGGCATTAATTTTGTTCGCAATATTCCTGGTGTGTCCCCCCTCAACCAACCAAAACCGCAGGCAAACCTAACAACCCCCATCACCGTTCAACGTAATTTCTAATAACTAATAACTACTTAACTTTCTTGAAGAACCCGCGGCCGTCTGACCGCTTATGCGGCCGCCTCGCCGCTGTAAAAGTTATGCCCGATCATGTTTCGTTACGCGGGGAAACGTAAAACCTAGGACAGAACACGCAAAATCCAACGAGCCGTCCCTCTCCACCCCATTGTCCCGTGTGTTCTACCACATGCCTACGGTCGGGACGCCCGCTGACTTGTTCGTTCACCAGTACCGAGAGCGTGATGGCGAAGACCATGCCGGTTTTCTTGGGAAAATGAAAAGTTTGGATCAAAAGCTAGAGCCATATCCTGACCCCTGCAGCGGCCCACGAGCTCCTGTTAATTGGTGCCAATAAAGAACCGTCTTATATTTTCATGTTGCAATCATCATGAATGACATCATACATGTGTACTGGGTAGGCCGAAAGCCAACTCGATGAGTTTACTTTCGGGTTCAGTCGGGGTTGGGATAGTTGGTCTGGGCTAACGTTCTCTGTGGCCGCGGATCGGGGAAAAAATGGGCTTCGGTGCAAGAATTTTAGAAAGATCCATGTACCGTCACAAATCGGACATGTAAATTGCATGCAAACATTATTATTAATTGATCCAGTCACCATGATTCCGTCGAATGTTCCGTCAACAACCGTTGGTTGTGTGGTCGCCATGATGTACTGATGAATAACCGGGACAATACCACCCTCGGAGTTGATTATAGCTGTCCTCATGTTCGTTCGTCGAGCGCACATCTCGAAATGTATGTATTCCGTTAGCTTGCGAATAAGAAACGGGTTCAATCATGGTGGTCGTGTTGGGGCGGGGGGCAGCACAATTACGCGCCGATCGTTTGATGGGCCCGAAAAGGGCCCGGACGTGTGAAGTTATTTTCATTAAGCCATTCACGATGCTTGTGCCTGCCTCTCATGAGCTTAGGACGTAGTGTAGCCGTAGACACCGGTGTACACCACTCGCGGGTTCTTCACATATTAATAGTCTATATGTTCACTCGCCTTGGTGATACCAACCAAGTATGATGTACGTCTCTCATGAGCTTAGGACGTAGTGTAGCCGTGGACACCAGTGTACACCACTAGCGGCTTCTTCACATAGTGTATGTTTTCACTCGCCTTGGTGATACCAACCAAGTATGATATACGTCTCTCATGAGCTTAGAACGTAGACACCAGTGTACACCACTAGCGGCTTCTTCACATATATTTTCACTCGCCTTGGTGATACCAACTAAGTATGATATACGTCTCTCATGAGCTTAGGACGTAGTGTAGCCGTAGACACCAGTGTACACCACTATTAATAGCGGCTTCTTTACATAGTGTATGTTTTCACTCGCCTTGGCGATACCAACCAAGTATGATATACGTATGAGCATCTTATTCCCGAGTACGCGCATGAAGATAGATGGTATATGTACTTGCTATATACTTCGTATACAGCTTTTTGACGCAGGATATACATCTCGTGCTTCCTGTGCAACTTGACGCAAGAGATTTGCGTCGGAGTGGCGGAAGCCATTTTGGCTTCGTGTGGTGGTCTACGATATAGCCCCCCAATGTTGTGTAGGTGTAGCCCCGCGAATCGGCTGAGTGAGGTGATCCGTCCGTGTGTGGTGCCAAAATTGGGTAGGGGAATGTGATAGAACCAAACGAAAATCGCACTACTCGGGGCAGCACTGTTAAAACTGCCAGCTGCGAGGCCACGAGTGAGCACGGCAGGGGCTGTTTCTATCACAGCTGTGACCCTCCATGTCGAAAGCCACGCCCGCCAAGGAGCATGGACCGCTGTTCATTTGAAGCACAATAAAAAACGGGTGCATCGTGAATAGCCAAGATACCACAAACCAACGAAGGCGCAGGGGAGAGGAGAAAACGCAACAACAATAATAGGTTGCCGCTTGTTCGGCTGGCTGCTGTTCGACACAATATATTGTACGGAAATTAAAATTTTTGTATACCGGCTCCTTGCTGCTTCATACATAAGTAAGTAGCTTGTTCTGGGCGATAATCCTCATGTTGGCAAGATCCGAACAACGTGGTTTACAGGCAGATGCTGCGATAGGGCGCTTGGTGTTTGACCTTTGATATCATCGCCGTATGTAGTGTGGTATCATGATGAGCATACTCACCCCGGGTCCGAATTGGCCTTGCTTTTGCTTGTACTGAGCTGGGCATCAATGTAACGCCGCCCACAATGCAATAGGCAAGTATGCTGCGATTGGAAGCCTTAGCCCCAAAACGAACGCCGCCCCTTATCCCGAGAAACACGATGTTATTGAACCGCACCCACTGCTGAGAGAAACGAGGTTATTGTTGGTAATATGGCGCTGGACAAGGTTCTCCCTTAAATGCAGCAGTACACTGTACTATACGAAGCAATGTACGCGATTTTTTTGGCGGATGGATGCTGACCGAGTATAACGCGTTGCTACATGACGGGAACGCATAGGTGTCCGTTTTAATCGCTTTACTTTTTTCCCGGCTTTACTTTGGCAAGAGCGATAGGTCTAGTCTATACCTAGCACCTGCTGTCAATAAATAGACTAGTCATATTGTGCTGGCGACCCGAGGACGACTCCTTGGCTCGTTGGGGAGAGCTCGTTCTGCGACCTGGCCAAACCACTTAACAGATCGCTGAACCGAAGTTGTCCATCCAAGACAAAATATGTTGTGGCTCATAACGTTCTAGCATTCCCACCGGCTGGGACAGAGGCACGTCAAACAATAAACCGGCAGTCAGCGCCCAAGACACATTGTTAGGGAATATCGCCGTCGACAGTGAAAACAGCCGTATTAAGCAGAAATCTGCTGGCAGCGGGGCAGGTTCAAACCCAACCACACATCCTGCATGCATGGCGCTTGACTCTGAGTTGATCGATGTCCACATCTCCGCAAAACGTGAAAATCTTGATCTCATAGACAGGTAGGTGGGCTGTTTTTTTTGCTGCTCTACTACTACTGCTGTACACGTCATGCAATCTCGCAGCTGGGGTACAAAACGTTTCAAAAACTATTGGCCCATATCCGAATCTGTTTCCTTCGCTTGCGTTGAATGTTCCTGCGAATTTCCACCGTGGCACCATAAACAGACACCGAACGAAGTAAAAATGTAGCATAAAAACAAATCTGGTAGGCAAGACCTCCTTGTACAGCCTCGTATCGTTGTATCCTATTTTGGCGTGGCCATCGCCCCTTGTTGACTGGCTATTACGCAAACCACAACTTGGTACAACGTAGGACACCTCGTAAGAATAAGAAACACAAACGCTTACTCATGATTGATTTCCTATTTAAGAAAGTGTACGTTTGGGATTGACTGAACTATAGGATATAACGGCTCTCATATTCCGTTCGAATGTTCTTGTAAATGGCAGCCTTCCTTTCTTATTGCCCTGTTTCTTATCAGTCAGTCGGATGTTTTGCACCATATGTACAACGACCAGGCACGCCTCAAACAGGAGTCCATCCACCCGGACGACTCTCTAAACTTGGCGTGGTGGTACATCAAGTTTGGCTATAATATCGGTATAGTCTAGGTTATAGAGCTGGTTGTTGTGAGCAGTATACCCTGGTGAGAAGCGCCTAAAAAATCGCCATGACCTACGTCTATAGTCTACGAGTACTCGTACCAATACCACGGTACGGTGGGTAGTAGTCCCACTATATTGCCGGCGGAATATTGCACGGCCCCAGCTATTTTGTGCCTGTCTGTGAAGTCTCGCTTGGCAGAGGCGGGAACGATCATAAGGGGCAGCCCGCGGAGTAGTGCCGGTTGCCGCTATAGTGCCGGTAATTCCGCCTGGCACACACACCGGCATTGAAAACGTGCCATCACACTATTGCGTACATGCGAAAAATATGCTGCCGCAACCCAGCCGTTTCAGTTTTTGAGGTGTGATAAAACCGCCGCCCTTTTCTGCATCCAACAGACTCATAGCTCACAGGACCAGTTAGACAGGGCATACTATTTTTCAGTGGAAATATAGTCTAGTCTAGTAGTATTGTGGCGGTATCCTTCAAAAAGATAGTAAATCGGAAGCGGAGAGATATCCGAAGGATAAACAAAATCAGGAAGACTCAGCTTGACAATCCGACATAATACAATTAAAACAAATAAGCAATAAGTTCTTGAAGCGTAAGACGCACACAGCTAATTCAGCGCAGCTGACGCTACAGAGTGGTACATATCGTACCAGGACACGCCATACGCCCAATAGCCACTAGAAGAGCTGACTGTGTGACACCAAACAATGTTGGCGTATCATTTGCCGTACGAGAGTGTGAAAAAAAATGTACGAAGTATATATATGCTGACTTCCATCTAGTCTAACGATCGTATTCTGAGTGTCCTCTACACCAGCGGTCGTCTCGTACGAAAGATCCTCAAGGGAAACTAACTCAACCAGATGTTCCCGAGAAAATATGTATTTTGCGTATATTCGAGTTTCGGGAGTCGCGGTGGCACAGCAGTTTGCACAGATTCTGGCGTCTCGACGCGGGTGTTATTATGCGGCTTAGCACCACGTCAAGCTCCACGCGTGTATTTTGTTTGTGCTTGTCGGGCCGCGCGGTACGAAGCTATTGTTTATAGGACGCCTACAACACATGGCACACCACAGCATGGAGAAGAAATAGGTCATGCGCCGAGCGTGGCACCCGGTACGACATGGCGATGTAGTGCAATCCCCGCAGTATACCTTCGCTTGGGTATGCCTTTGATTCTGAACACGTCTGTCTGCTTGCGTAACGTTGGATCCCACGATCTGGATCTTTGATTTATTAAATCAATACTTTTGTGATGACGGTTAGTCTACACTTCGAATCGTTCTCGGAAGCTGTGGAACTCTCTACAAATATGGCACCGCAGAGTGTGGCGGTGGTGGTGGTGGTGCTGCTGCTGCACCATCCAAACAAGCCATCACAAACGATCTCCAAAATACAAGCCTAGAGCTTCATTCAACAGTGTATTGGTGGGCCTCGCTTTGGGTGATGCGTGGCACCCTATCCATAGGGAGCTACGAGCTTCCCGTTTGGCATGTGGTTGGCTTCGGGGCGTCGCAAGTTGAAAAAGAGTATGAAAAATTCTTCAAAAACTACGTTCGTAGTAAAGAAAACAATAGCCCCCGAGCAACTATTTTAATACCTAAACAGCCAAGCACATCGTGTCATGTCAATGACAAAATGTCATGACACTGACATGGCACGATGACATGAATGACGTGGCACGACATTGACATCGACATGACACTGACACCGACTATTAATTGATAGCACAAACTCGTCCTTTCTTTGGAGCTTGGTCTATAGGTTGTGGGGGTTTGCGCGTGCATCGTGATCCAGGTCCGCACACTCTTCGTACACAATATTGTGTTTTTTTGTACATTATCAAGATATTATAAAGCCGAAAATCGACAAGAGGGGGGCGACTCTCAAACGCAATAAAACCGCAGTACCAGGCACGTCATTACTGTTAAAAATCGATAGGAGGCGTTCAAGGAAAATGTCAGCTGGGATAGGCGAACGGAGCCACCTAGTTCCTCCCGGCACTCAACAAAGTGTCGATGGGAGTTTTCCTTCACTTCTTCAACTCTGTTGCACAAGCAGCTAGCTCTCTTTTAGTTGCAGGCGGGGGTTGAGGCCACGAAGAACACGGCGGCTGATCCCTCGGGATGGGTGTGTTGGTCATGCTTGAAGTGGGTGTTCAGGTGGAGTTATATTTAGCAAGCTTCTCATGTGATAGGGATCACTTGGTCTAGAGCACACTGATGCATCGAAACAAGACCCCGCGACTCGTGGGACGAAACATGAGTGGCGGCTAGGTATATGGCTGTAACCGCAGATAGATGTTCTTAACGCGTCCGGGATGGATACTCGCACCCTGGTATGGTTAAATGGACCCCACCCGTTGCCAAATACGGATATTGCTTACATTTTCATGGCTTTCCCATGGAACTGCCATGCCACTGCCGGTCAGGCCATGATGAGGTAATAACACTGACATAGAGGCTCTTGGCAGTACCTCGGCATTGCTATGTATGGTAGGGTGTCATGACAACACCATGGTATAAATATGGCAAGGCGATGGCCATCGATGGCACCTCCATGGCACGCCACAAGGATAGAGTGCCATGGACATGCATGCATAGGGCTGGGGATAGTCACGATAAATGGGCAGGGTTAAGAGCGCCATTCGACCCCAACGGCAGTCCTATGGTGGACTAATATTACAGCCATAAGATATTTTCATTATGAGGCTCTAAACATATTTTCATGCCATGCCATGGCACTCCATTGCCATGAAAAAAGATAGCAATGCCATGAAAGACGTGCAATGAATCTCCTGGCGCAGTGGTATTGACATGAAAGCCGAATGGCAGTGGCATGGCACGCTGTTGCGCGCCGTGGGGACCCTAGGGGGACCCCTCACCCGCACCGATTGGTCCCGAAAAGGTAAGCAAATAACAGGGCCGGATCACGGCAAAGGAATGGGTCATATTTTGAGTAGGCTTCATCACATCTCTGTTCTTCAAGCAGGTCACTAGTTGGCACGATGTACTTTTGTTTTGTCGTGGTTGCAAAGGCGTCAACAACGCCAGATGATCGGGGCGAGGGATTGGTGAGACAAGGTCCCCGTATAACGGCATCTTGTTGACCGGATGTGGTTAACATTCCTGTTCTACAAATACGTCCCACCAGGTCGTCGGGCACTCCTATGATGTTAATCCGGGGCGTTGCCGATTTTGAGCACACGGTATGTATGGCGTTTTGTTTGTTGGGGAGGTGTCAAACGCATCGAGACGGGTGCGGCACAGTGCGTCAATGAAAAGGGTCTGATCAAGGGTCTGCACACCTCCGTAGTGAAAACACCTGTGTGTATCATAGCATTCGAAATGGGATTTCAAGGTGCAATCAACACGCGAAATCTGGCCACCAGCCAAAGTCTGTAGTGCGCCAGACACTCAAAGTAATCAGACATTAATAAAGTTTGGATCCAAATAACCAAAAATAAAAGCAGCGTTAAGCCAGAAAGCGGACCAGGAGTAAATACATACTCTGGGCATGGACCGGACCTTCCCAGGACTGTGTGTGTTGCCGGGAAAACCAATGTCGACGACATATTCTACTACGTTATGCTAACAGACCCCGGGGATAAGTGCGATATGCTGTCTGAGACTCTCGCAGACGTTTCAACATTGGTTGTGGTCGAGAGTGACACCACGATACGCCAAGGTAGGCAGTGGAATCAGGGAAACATGTTTTTATAGTGTCCACGTCCGTCGAGGAGACGACAAACACCACGGTCGATGATCGATGTGTAATGAAGTAGAAGCACGTGCTAAGGTGGGTGGTATTTTTGTGTAACTGTATGGATGGGCGCAGAGTGGAGCTCGGGGAGAAAATGCGAGACGGGCGTGTATAAACACTCCTTCGGGCGGCGAAAGAGTGGCGGATTCCGGCGCAAAGGTGACACCAGGTATAAGCTGGGTGAGCTCGTTGGTACCGTGACATATCCCAGCTCTGCCTGTATCAGGTCACAGCTGCCATACACGCAAAACAGAGAACGCGCTAAGGCTTCCATCATGCAGCCAAGGTGCATGCACCTACACTGCACACAAACAAAATGCAACACGGATGGAATCAGCGTACAACACTACGCGCCGATTGGCGAAATACTTAACGGTGAAGGCAGGGGAATCTTCCCGTAAGCTTATGACCACGCGTGCTACGATAGAGGTGCACCAACCACTGTTTTTTACTGAGGCTCCTCAATTTTGGTAGCTTAAAGACCTCTCCCAAAAACTGGTTTGGAGAAACATACAATTGGTATGATACCGGAAGAAACATCCCAGATGTGTGGCCTAGGTTATTGGACGAGAATCAGGCAAAATAAATGGGGCGTGTTTCTGACGGTTTTGGATTAAGGAGCCCAGTCATTCAGAAAACAGTTCAGACAAAAAGTGTTTCCTCTATTCGTAGCACGTGTCTGGCCGGGACTGGCAGCAGGTAAAAGCCAGAAATCCTCGACCCCTTCGACAAGTGCAGGTGAATCGAACCTAATGGACAATTGTAAGCAACAAAATCAATTGAATCGCATAGTTGCGTTGCATGCTTCAACGCTCTAGAGGTCAAAGTGGGATGTCAACCCAGGATCTTCAAAGTGCCATGGTACCCAGTACGGCACTCTATCCGCAAACTTCCGATTTGCGGGAAGAGGTACTCACCGGGTGGGTAAGAGGGACGGAGTTCACGAAGGTATCGGTGATTCGCGACAGTCATCGTCCAACGTATGGTTTGCAGAATGTGTCGATGCAGCGAGTATTGCGAGGGTTACAGGTCCAAATGCGCGCCAAGGCCTGACTGTCGACGACATAAGTGGCATGTTACTACCGTAGAACTTGGTAGGAAATTATATTGCACGTTGGATCTGCAAAGAGAGAACGCAGGGTCCGCGACGGCCGTGCAATCACAGTTGCTGCGAATCCTGCTATGGGTGGTGGTGCCATCCCGTCACAAATCGGACTGTTTGAGGATCGAATGTGACGTGCTGAGTCGACTCGACTCTCAACCTGACCCTGACGGCCGCACCAGACCAAAGACAAAATGATGCGGTCGAGTTGCACCAATAATGTTGCTGTTATAACGTTTGTCACATGTACAAATTATTACTAGCATGCATCTATTGTGTGTTAGATACCGGATTTTTTGTAGGGTTGCACCTTCGTTTCCTATTCAAGATACCTATTGGGTAATGTAACGGGTTCCTCGATAGAGGAGCCAAGGCGACATTAGCTGCCACCCCTAACGTGCTAATAGTAGCATGCGTCCAGCATCGTTGCAAATCGAATTGGGGGAACATTGAAGGGTAAGCTGAGGCATAACGGCGGTGCCCGCGAAGGAAACCAACATGGTGACCAGTGAAGAATGGTGCACAGTACAATCAGAAAGGAGAGACTCGCGATAGCGCTTCCGGAACCAGCCGTATGGAGCAACCAGTCAAATAGGGTATTCTGTCAAGCGGGCGTACTAAGCAGCGACCACACACGATAGGGAAACAAGTCTATCTATTCGGCCGAAGTTCGGCTGCTCGCTTTTTACACGATACGTTCGTCTTAAATGTATCGTACGCTCTGAACTGCGCGTCCAACGGCAAAGGTCAGATCAAAAGGGGGGGTTTAAAGGCGCAGGCCGCTTCGAGGCGTACTGTTTGGAATATGATATCAGTCAGAAATCCTTGGTGGCACACGCACCTAGGCAATAGTCACTGCTGGGGTGCAGGCGTCGATCTGCATTCGAGAAGTCCCGAATAGTGATGGCTGATGTGGGGCAAATATGGCGCCGTGGCAAATCGGCGGAAGCCATTTTGCAGTGTCAGATTGCCAAAAATGTTGTTTCGGTTTTCATTCCCGGCTCTACTGTGTAGATGAAATACGCGGAACGGGAAGGTGTATGAACTTGCACCTTAGACTACACCTTAGACGACACTGACAACATCCGGAAGTTGTAGTGCGCCGCGCACCTTCACACAGATCACCACCACGGTAAGTCTTGGACAGCTGCAGCAATTGATAATGTGGCCAGAGCACTCCCAGTTGGTGCATCCAGGATACAGAGGCCATGCCGTTCTGCATACTGCATACCGATGGTCCGTCATACAGCAAAATTGCTACTGTGTGTTGTATCGTCTATGATACCAATACCTTGAAATAGCCCAAGGATCTGAGCCAAGTAATCGGATACCTGGTACCTGGTAGGTCGTATGAAACTTGGCGTCTCGCCGCACGTTGTCGTTTGCCGATACTCGGGCATAGAGTAGTAAACTCGAGTGTCTATATTGCGTACCAACAATAAACTGTATGGAATTCAGATTTGGTATGCCACTATGATAATGATCCGTGAAACTCTGCGATGATGCCAATATCCCGATAAAAGATTCTACTACACCATGGATCATTCGCCGAATATCTGGTACCGAATCTGCACGGCTCGCAGTTGCGCTGCTTCTTGTTTTATCCTGACATTCTAACGAAAAAAAATCGTATGCAGTGAGTGCACATGAGGTACGAATGGACTTTATGCAGACCCCTCCTTGAGCAAATACAGCCGTAGACAATAACATAAAATATTGTCAAGCATTACAGCAGGAACGTTCGGGCGCGTGTATCGAGGGCGGTTAACCATGAGATGTCACATGTTGAAGAAATGCTCTTGCTGACACGGTCAAAGCGTCCCGATCTGAAAAAAAGCTGGACAAGTAGCTGCCTGCAACATCTTGAGCTTTGTGATAACGAAGATCTGGGGAAGCTCAGGATGTGTGATAGCCACGCCGCTGGCGGTGGGATTCGGTGAAGGCGTGTGCATGGACTGTAACGTCCGTCAATAATATCCGTTTTTGAAAATACGGAGTCATCCCACGGTGTAGGGGTTGCAATTGTACGATTGCGCCAAAAAGTCCCTGGGCGACTGAGTTCCTCATGTGAAGAACTGCCGGTTAAATGAAGTAATGTCGCGACTAAATTTTAATTTTGGACTAAGGCATAGAAGCATGGTCGGGTTGTGCGACCTAATGCCTTCGAGGTCATTCTTCGAGTGAGATACTGAGTTCCTCATGTGAGGAGCTCGGGGACTGATCTGATCATGCTGCAACCCTACCGTGGGATGGCTCTACGATAAAACAGCATATAGTTAATGGGTCAGGCCCCACACATGTTCAGTCGCGTTTCCTCACACACCGGGAGGTGAACGTAGTTGCTACATTGGCGGGTCGTATACCCCAGGCTGAAGGCATAGCCCTAAGACAGGAAGTCCCAACCTGAGCAAATACGCCAAGGGCGATGAGTGTTGCATTTCGCACGGCCGAGGCCTTGATAATGTTACAAGACGTAGTTCATTTTTCCTCTCGTGTAGGCGTGCCTCTGACGACGCCTCTGAGCAGAGGAACACCTTAAGATAATTGACAACCACCGATTCGAGACGGCCAGAAAGCCGTTCAGCGATGACTAGGGCTCGCCCTGTCGATAAGGATACCACTTCTCCTTGCTACATTCCAAAATACACGGTGCCCACGCTCAAATGCGCCTACGGAGACGACCTGGGTCTCGAATTACCCTACAGGTCAAAAATGACCCGCCCCCGCCCCACGTCCTGTACACTGCCATTTCCCCAAGGAGTGGTTATCAACCTCTTTGTCTCAAAACGAATTACAACACGCGCTCTATGTCCCCAAAACGTGATGAAATTCCTTGCAAGCTCCATGAACCGACCGGATGTTAACATAGTCTACTTAGTTGGAGGAAACAGCCGACGTTGCACAACTACTCCACATATCACAACAACGAAACAAGCAATAGACAAAGGAATCTAACGATCTGCGCGCGCGGAACGACTGAAGAAACTTACGACACTGAGATACCGAAAAATATTATCGATGTGGCTGGAAACTACCAAAGCCACCCAACCAAGAGATTGGTTACTGCAAGCTACTCTGACAAAGAGCAGGACTAGTAATAAACACTTGCGACACAAGTCCGGAGACGTCAACCCCACCTCACAGTTGTGGGATACTGTTTTCCAGGCGTACTTCCTTTGTGGGTTGTTGAGCTCTCAATCCCGTGCGTTTCGAGAACCACAAAGCCTTCGACACGACCAGGAAATATCAGATCCTCAAAGCCTGAGCCTGTGCTCTCAGACAACAGCATCGAAGGGTCGGCTGAGCTATGATAACTTCCCAATGGAGTCCACCCCAACTAAAAAATATACGGTTTGACTGACATGCTTCACTACAACCGCCCTTCCTCACCCTCGATACTCATCGCCTCCACGTTTTTTTTCAACTCAAACAAACCGTGTTGACCTCAAGAACTAGGTTTCCTACCCCCCCCCCCCCCCCCCCCTCGCCAACTCCGATACGAACCGTTATCGACAACACGCCTAAACAAGCCCCTAACACTTGACTTATAATACATGCTTGAACATCAAGCTCCCTTAAAAAGGGGCTGTACTGCCCCTCAAAACTCTCAAGCACGCGAAGGGCACGATTGACAAAGCTAAAAACATAGACCGTACTCGAGTATGGGAGACCTACCCCCCCCCCCGAAAAATTGTGTGGGATTTGCCATCGTACCACGCTACAGCGTCCAACGCTAAACCGGCTGTAAAACGGCGTAGATTAAAAATTACCACGCCTTAAACGTACGCATCATGCTATCTCAATCGCCACTACACTGACAACCGCATGGTTCCTCCCACGGAGGTGCAGACTCACACAACACTTAGTGTTTAGATGGACAAAAAAACGTTCTATGCGATGACCCCAGCCCCAGTAACAATTGCTGTAGTGGTAGAGGTTACGGTACACTGATATTATATAACACGTACCAGGTATCACTGTTCAATGTAAAAAAACGTGAAAATACTACAGTAGCAAGCTGCAGGATATATCACTGGTAAAAGTAAAAGATTTCATGGCACCCACATGTGCCCAATCAGCTGGTTCGCTCCCGACGAATAGGTCGGAGTTCAAAACTCTACGCGGCCATTCGCGCCATGGTTGGTATCAAGATACTTCTCAACGGACCTAAAATAGCTTAGCCATAACGATGACACAAAATAGTGGTGCTCCAATGACGGAACGGTAAACAAATACCCATACTGAAGATAAAAAAAATGATCGGTCCTCCGAGTGTAGAACGAAAAACATGCAGCCGTAACGATGATACAAAAGGAGTGGTGCACCACGCAGAGAACCAAAACCATATAAGCCGTAATGATATTACAAAACGGACCGTGCTCCGCTAGAGAGCAGACAGGTTGGAGGCGCGTTCAACTCCCCCTTGGTACAGAGTGTGCATGGTGTAGGTCTATATCTTTCAAGAACTGAAACCACGTTTGCGTTCCTTGTGGTAACCGCTTTACCGCTGACAAATATATGCTACGCTAATTCCAAACATTAGTGTCTAAACCCATATGTGTTCCAAAAGGCTTAGCATTGGAAACGTATCTGCAAAAAGACGGTACTCGTCACTCGCCAACATACCCAATGATATACGGCCCGGTTTCACCAGGCCCTGCGGCGTCTCGTTGTTGCCGACTAGCCTCATCAATACATGATGCTTGCGGTCACTTCGTCAGCAAGCTGTAGCGTATCGATTGTTTTAAGTCCTTGGTAGAGCTGGCGGTAGAAAGGGTTGTTGCTGGACCTGCAGCACACAGCGCAACCGGCAGAGGAGTGTGTCCTTAGTTTGGTATCCGTTAATTGGTTTCCAGCCAAGACACGCATACGAAAAACGAATTATGGTTGTAGAATCCACCGGCATGGTGCCAAAGTCGATAAAAAGTCAGAGGTGCGGGCAGGTTCAACATGATGACCCTAGTCGGGCCTGTACCGTACAATTCAGGAGGGCTCGGGTTTCTTACGCACCACATTCGGGAACGTCTTCGCCGTCGATACTGGGGGATATACGGGTAGCCCGAGCATACACTCATTGCTGCCAGTTTCAGGATAATCTCGGACTAGGTTGCTGTCATTAAAAGGGTTGAGAGGATATAAATACGCAGGACATCAGCGATATGTCTGCGGAAAGTGGGTTGTTGCGTTCAGCACAGACCTCCTTAGGCGAGGAGCCCCGGAGATGATAGGTGCTACCCGTACTGCAGGATGACCCTCTCACCGGATCTTATTGTGGTAAAACGGGTGGAGCGTCGGAGCCATCCACATAAAGCTCCAGCTGGCGCTTTCGCAGTGATCGGTCCTTGTTTGTGAGAGCACACGCAGCGTAACGCAGCGTGGGGGGCGAAGCGGGGCGGGCCGCGGCAACAGCGATAGAACGAAGAGCGAAAAGAAAGTCAACACTCAACATCAACCTATTTTTGATCGATATCCTACGATACAAGTGGACACCGTGTGTCACTGACGAAGCGGCATCATGCCAACGAAGGAGTCTGGGCTCCTCTTTTCAATCATATTATTAGGAGAATCGTGGCACGGTCGTAGCAATCAAGCGTGAGGTGGTAGGTCATTATAGCATTGATCGAGATCTCCCGGAAACTGTGGAAGTCGTTCACTGAAGAAGCGACACCATTATGACGTCTAGGTCGACCCCCCTGGGTTTAGGGTCCTCCTAACCGCCATGCTAGCTAAGGAAATAGCAGCAAGTAGTAGCTCCGCCGTAATTTCAATCCAGCATCTATTTTATGGAGGAATGACGTCAGCAATCCTCGACCCCGCCCGCATTCTTCTTTAGCTAATCGATATCGTATGGAAGAGTTGGAGGCTGTTTGTTCGGTGAAGAAGAACACCATGCTCACATACTAATGGAACCCTGGTTCTACGGCTCCCATATCAACCGTCTTAGCATTAAACTGTTCAGCCGAAATCGCAAGCCAGCCTCCGCTTTCTAGCGGAAATTAATCGACAATTGTAGACACTCACCACTGTGTTGCTTCCCTGTTGAAGTCGATCTTGTACTTGATTCCCCGCAGCATCCTCGTTCCGAGCACGTGGTCGATCGCGTGTATGATACACGACAGGAAGATCCCTTCTTGCAGATCCAGTGGAATGGCGTTGTCCCGCATGGCTCTGTAACAGGGGCGGTTGGAGGGTTTCGTCAATGCATAGGCCTTACGGAAGCACGGTTTTCTCGTGCGACGCAAAACCCAACATGCTTTGGCCAGACGAAATGAAACATGAACCTACTTATTTTTACCTGGATTATCTGCCGTGGACGAGTGCCATACAAAATACATCGACCAATTCCGTGCATGCAACATGCATTAATAGGCGTTGCCTATGTGAAGCAGTAGCACCTTGCCGTCAAAGGGGAAACAAACGGAACCGGCACAGCGAATGTAAGCTTTGTATCGTGTCGCCCGTATCTTGTCAAAATCCCAAGAGCTTCTTCAAGTCGGACATAATGGTTTATCACCATGCTCAGGAAACCGATAGCTGCTGCTCCTGTCTGTGGAACGCGGGCTTGACTACTGCTACTGTTTGTCACCAATAGGCCTAGTCTCGGCAGACTGTCCGGCAAACACGTCGACCTGTCGATCGCCTTGGGATATGAAACGGAAGCAAGATCGAAACATTTTGACAATTCCAGTATCGACCACACGAAGAAGGCCAGGCGGTACGGGGGGGGGGTGTTTTCGATCTGCCGTGCAAGAACCTGTGCGGCACGCGTTCAGCATTGGGATGTGCATACTGCTGCACACTTTACCCAGATAGTTGATAGTATGGCACTATGGTCGTTTGTGTCGTCGCTAGTCTCCAAAGGGTTATGGACAGTTTCTACTTCAGCCTGATGACAGTGCGGTATAGGTGCACCTATTTGTCCTGAGACTCCTCGAAGAAATTCTATTTGTTCAGGTCTGGTATACCTCGCCCAACACTTGATGTTCATAAACATGGAAGCACAATCCGAAGAACAATCCAACGTTGTTGCTACACAAAAAGAAAACAAGTTGATAAAAACAAGAATGACACTACGACGATTTAAGGCTAAAGAGCCCCGTCATTCGATAAATCGTTTCGCCTATGCAAAAATTACTATCGCAGCACACGTACATGACTATGCTACACTATGCTGCCGTGATTAAAAAGCCATAGTGGGCACATGATCTGACCTGCGCAGGACGTGCCGTGCCCCCATCATGAAATCAGGCAGAGGTAGCTCCAGCTCATTCCAGCGCTCAGTCCGAGCGTGCTCAGCACCGCCCAGGGGAGACATGTTGCGCGATTCCGCGATGAGGGAGTCCCGCTTAGTCGGTGCGCCCAGCCCCATCCATTTGTTCCCCTGGGTCCTGTAACACATGATAATAGGTACGTTGCACAGCATACCATGTACGGTGGGATGCGGATGCAATGGTTGCTGGGGAATGATTCGCAAGTCGTCGCCTCCAGGTTGCGTGCACAACTGACATTTCACAACATACCATGTACGGTGGGATGCGGATGCAGTGGTTGCTGGGGAATGATTCGCACGTCGTGGCCTCCAGATTGCGTGCACAACCGTAGTATTTCCAGCAGGGATACTTTGAGTGAGCGTTGTTGGAGACTATGTGAACGCGCCGAAACGGCTAATCCAGGTGACCAACACTGTGTGTTGGGGATTCAGAGGCATCCCGTCGTTGGGTCTAAGGGTTTTAGAGCTATACATGTCCCAGGCACGCAATATATTCATACAATAGAAAATGGGCTCAACCGCACAGAAATCAGAATATTTTCAACGACAGAAAAGTGACTCAACATACTTTCTATGGCAAAAGTGACCCGTTGTTCCGATTTTTGGTTCGCCGAAAAGTGTTATCTCTGTCTTACAGTAGCACAACTGTCAATGCTTAGAACGCCGTACCGCACCTCGACGTCGATAGCAGACTCAGTTGAACGAGATCGGATGCAACCAACGAACGGAAGGCGAAAGGCTTTTCGGACTGCGTTCACCCGGAAGCCGGCGACGGAGAAGCTGGGTATTTCACGTCTACCAAATGTTTTGTCACGAATCTGAGAAAACGCGGAATCGAAATCTGCTGTAACGACTCTTTTTGTTTTACCTGGTGGACGTCAGGGGACCCAGGGTACCGTGAAGGAGCCCGTGGTGAAGCCATGTTGTCGTCCACGTCGACTCCATTAATTTCGCCTTCAGAACATCATCCGACACGATGCGCTCGACCAAAGAGTTGCCGAGGGCGTGGCACTTGGTGTGAGCGGCCGTCGTCCAGTACATGTGGAGAAATGAAACCTGGCTTTCCGGGTCGGTCACCGGCTGTCCGTTGACGAGAAACGACGTGATTTTCACAGTCCACTTCTCGTCGTGGCCGCATCTGGTTTTAATGTACCTCATGCTCCACGACTTGATGGGGGTGACCACGCCTTCGTCGTACCTGCTGCCGCGTTCGCGAAAGACGTGTTCCAGCAAGCACTTGTCGACACACACGTAGTAGTGACGCTCCTCCCACAAAAAGATGCGCACGCGGTTGGTGTCGGCAGAGAGTGCAGAGCGCTCGGCTGCCCGGTCCCGATGGAGGACGGTTACGAGACTCGTGCCTTCAACGAACGCCACCACGTCTTCGGTAGTAGGTGTACGCCACAACAGTGCGCTCCAGATCCCCAGCAAGACGGCAAAGGGGAACTTAATGAAGTACCTGACAACACAAAAAAAAGATTCGAACGCGGATGAGTGTAACTGTTAAATGATGCGTTGGCCGTTTTGTGCATCCGGTGCTCCTCTTGAGACATGTAACCATTAAGCGTTCAGTCGTGACTAGCTTAACTCTTTGTGAAGAAATGCACAAATACCCTGTTGTGTAGAATGTATGCCGGGTCTTCGTACGGAATAGGCGACGGCCAAATCGACCTCAGCACACATGTTTATTGCTTTCTGGGACACATGGAACTGGGCCAACATCCGCTGGGATGGGCACACAGCCCGGCACAAGCGCCCAGCTAATCTGATTGCAACACGACACAGAGGCCGCATGCCGCACGCGTTGTAAGATCGATGTTGCTACCGAAGAGGGCTGGAATTGCCCATTTGAAATGTTCGTCAAAGAAAGCATGTTTTTCCGTAATACGCAAAATAACCAGGATATAACACACATTGGAATTTGCACGAAGTAATGTGCTTGACGCCGCAGCACCGGTTGTTTGAAGCTGGTGAGGTCAACGTCGATGTCGGCCGTGATGGACTTGAAGGAGCCTCGATTCAACGTGACGTCCTGAAGTGGCATGGGAAACGAGCGGAGGGTAGTTTGCCGGAGCGGGTTAAGAATGCAGTTTTAGGGCTACGTCGCGGGTTGTTCAGGCTTGGATTGAGAACCCTCTGGATATAAATATTCAACGAGTTCTCGATGCCTACTGACGTCAGGTCATGAGCATGAAACTCATTCGGAGATCGTCGAGCACGGCGCAAGAAACCAAAGGGTCAGCAGCCTAAACGTTTACTATTAATATCAGTGTATCCCACAATGTCTAACACCTCTACGCGTATGCCATGCCTTCAAATGAAACCGTTACCTCTACCCGACGACAGCCAGTACGCCAAGTATCTCCACTATTGCTAACATTTCACACAGAGATATGACAAGCTCTACATACTACGACACAGAGGACACAAAGTGCATTGCAAACTAATCGACGTAAATAAAATGGAATGCCAACGGATCGGTATTATATTGCAGATTCTTCTTATTTGGACAAGGGCGACTGCTGTAACTGCGCTTCTTCGGGTGAAACGGTGGGTTTTCTCCCTATTAAAGCAATGTACAAATGCGAAAGTAGTGATCCTTTGGGTTAGGTATCGAACAGGCGAGCGAACGTCATTCACTAGAGTTCCCCTCGCTCGCATTCATGATATATCACATTTTTTCCATATAAGCACTAAACACCACGTGCCAATAGTTCCCTTTTTGGTGCAGTATGGGAATGGGGGCATGCACATCCTGTGCACGCACTATGTTAAATAACAACCTGTTCCAACCAATGAAATGTCTTCGAAAAAGAAGTATATCTATCTGCGGAGTGATCCCTCTATAGTGCGGTCGGGGTTGCACTTTTTGGGGTTAACTGATGTTTCTGACGTTGTGATAATCTGACCGGTTCAGCCCCTCAACTGTGTAATTATCGGCTAGCATGACAATTTTACGAGTATAGTCTAGTTGTTTTGGTACTAGCGCATATGAATTTTGATAGGGTGGCGCGAACGAATGTCTTAAAATTGATGTTTGGGTGAAATATTGTGCTCCTCATGCTAGCAGCTCATAAACCTCTGGTATCATACTGCTGCACCCCTGATGTAAAGCGTGGTATGATCTTGCGCCCGCCGAAAATGTTGGTTGATTTGTTTCGGAAAAGTGCACCACGTGAAACTGGTCGTCGGTCTTTACGTCCAATTTTGAGTAAAACTCTCACGTACGAGTACTGCCGGTCGCCCCCGTGGCCTAGCGGTTACTACTATTAATAGAGTAGGGTCTGGGGTCCGAATCCTTCGTGTGGGTCGATAATTTTTGTGTAATTGAGAAAAAAACAAAAACAATAATGGAATCAACTGCTGAGAGCGGCGAGCAGCGTGGGTAGGCGCAATTCGATGCGAGTCGACGAGGGAAGAAAGGGCTGAGACATTCTCGCGATAAACATGATGGCACGCACTGTAGCTCGGGGAGGGCGGAGAGGAGCCTGCTTGGTGACCCTGGATCCGAGGTACGTCTAAGGACAAAGAAAGAGAAAGAAAAAAAAGTGAAGATAAACAAGAATGGATGGGATCAGTGAATAAATATATTAATAAAGTCCTGTTTTGCAATACAATTAGTAGTAGCATCCGCCACGTATGCGAGCTTGCTGACCAATTTGGAAAAATGGGTGCGTTTCTTGGCAAGCACATATACATACATACGTGAAGAATAAACCCAAGGAGATCGGAAGCGATGCGATCACCCCACTCACTGCTAGCAGCTGCCATTCTTCGTCCTTCGTTTGCCTACCTACCGGCAAATATCATCGTGCTTGATCGCGTCCTAAAATGATAAACCTGCGTTTCACTTTCTACATACAACGGGCGTCGAGAGTAAACAAACGTGCGTTTAGATCGCCCAAAAAAAAATACCAGGACCTAGGTACCTGCTATCACCTACCATACACAGCCAAACAAACCCACAGACTAGTATTACGTATTTTTCTTAAATATTCGTTTTCTGTCTCCAGCTCGACTCGTAACAGGCTTTAACCTCAGCGAACTTCTGGACAAGCCGCGATCAAATTTGTCTTCCCTGTCTTCCCCGGCACACATGCATTCGATTTTGTGGCGCATAGGGTTCAACCTCTTCCACATTTTATGCTCGTCGATTTTCATCGATATTTCGCTAACTCACGCTCTCGCGCGCTTTCCGCTCGTCAATATTTTACGCAAGAAAAATTCTGACCAGCGGGCACGCACTAGGATTCGAACCCGCAGTACCATTGACCTTACTTACAATGTAGTAGAGACGATATTCACCTTCTAATCCACAGGAGACGCCTGGACTGAATAGTACGAATAGCCAAGCCCAAGGAAAATCAGACGAGAAGGAGTGTGAAATTTTCGATTGACCAACCATATTGGACATAGATATGGTACCCTTTAGAGCTTTTATTATGAGAGAACGCGTACTACGATAGAGGTGTACCGTTTTTTGGCGGAAATGTTTTCTGAATGACGGAACTCCTTATTAACCCAAAATCGCCGGAAACAGGACATTTTGTTTTTCATCATTCTCGTGGGTCGTGTACCTAGGCCATGGGATTCTTTGTCCGGTAGGAACTTTTTTTATTTTTCTCGAAATCAGGTTTTGGAAGAAGAAAAGGTCTTGAGCTTCCACATTTAGGAACCTCAGAAAAAAACAATGGTTGGTGCACGTCTATCGTAGCATGTGTGGAGGTGGTCAAATTACGTCGAAAGAAAACGAACGGCCACGTGCACACGACGCAGTCCTTGCTCCTGATACAAACGACATACAGGGAACGCCGTCTAAGGCGCTTTACGGCCCACGCACGGTATGTATGGCGATGCTTTCGACAGCAGCAAGGTGTTCTCGGGTATTTGATTGATGCGCATGGTATAGTCTCGTGCATGTTGTGATCGTCGTGCATGGGCTGCAAATAAAACGTTAGCTTCACCCGCCAATTTCTTTTTCAAGTGGGACTGGGTGAGATTGCCTCGCACTAGTTTGTATAGGCACAATGTCATGCGGTATATTCGTATTTCGCGTCATGTACTACAATGATACAAGAAAGGAGATGACATGGCATCAATGGTTATATTGATACCGCTCGTAGTATTAGACGAGTACGAGCGTCCAGTTGGAGTGTGAACATCACATTGTCGGATAGCGAACGGACACAAACTGTTAATACATGGGTACGATACTGGAGGGTGCTTCACACCATATAGGCTATGTCTTGTCCCGCTTCAATGGTGGGGTCCTGTTACATAGGCATACTTTATAGGGCGAGTGCGGCCATAAGGCGACCTGAAATGGCTTGACACGAGTTGGAGCTTATACAAAGCGAGTCGCCTAGTACAGGTACCGCACCTTCCTGTATAGGGCGACTCGCCTTATTATGAAATATAGGACCTATATTGGCGGTGGGTAATCGCTTTATTTATTCAGACGACTCCTACATCGAAAAAAAGAGCCAGACACCCCCCCACCCCGGGCCACACAACACCATTGATAATGTCATTAATGTCATTAATGTCGATATTATTATCATTTCACTGTTTAGCAACTTCAGCAGCCCTCGGGGTGTGTCGTTCGCCGCGGGCGATGTACGCATCATTTCGAAGAACGTGTCCGGGAACATGACTGCCCCCGACCATGTGTGCTAAATCCAGTGCGGAGGTGCGTTGCGAGCGTATCAAGCTGTGTGCTCCACCAAGGAACGGACTGCTGCTATGCGGGGGTACCTCTGGCTGCAAATAAATGGCGTTCGGGGGCCGCCAAGAAGAAGCAAATGTTTGCTCGCAGTGAGTGCCTCAGTGCCCGGCGTTCGTTCATGTAGCGCAGGTGATTTCGTACCCATGGCACTCAAACACGATGCAGCAGCTGCTAGCAGTGTAGTCCAACAACAATGTGAGTGAAATACGAAAGGATCTTAGTTACGTCTAGGGCGGGAGAAGGAAAAAGAAATGGGCGCAAAGGGTGGAAGCAAAAGCGATGAACAATAAATAAATAAATAATAGTAAAAGTGCCGTCGCAGATCCAACCGTCAAAGTTTGACACTCAATAAGGTCTTGTTATCGCCGCACGGCCGAATAGTACCTACAGTCAGTATATAGAGCGAGTCGCCATATATAATACGTACGAGTACCTTTTTAAGGCGTGTCGCCTCATATAGATAGGTGCTACTCGGCTGTTATTATACGCGAGTACGGCCATAAGGGGATTCCAAGTCACTTGCGACCACGTCGCCTTAATTATAACGGGACCACCTGTATTTCTGTCATTTGCGCTTACTATTATTATACCTGGTAGTGTTCACCACTCTTTTTAGAGAATGGTTGAAGTTGTGTGTAGTACCGTAAACAAGATGAAGGGGCTTACCCACTGCATTGGTTGATTGGGTATGATTGACTGAGAGGGTTACCGTCAGAGATAGGGTTGGATAAAACGTTCGAATTCTGGAAAGAGTACGTATGTCCAATGTGTTATCGCATAGACGAGCGGCCCCCTACTCTGTTATAAGATGCAGAACCCCACAATAAACTTGGCCTAAACATTACGTGGAAATAAGAAATCCGACACACCCTTCCTAAATGAAAAACTACCCAAAAATTTACAACATTTTTTCCTCAGTTTTTTCGTAGGGGGCCGGCCGGTACTGTACGTGGTAACCTAACCAATTTTATCGACTTTTCTCGTTTTTTTCGTAGAGGGCGGGCCGGTACTACTGTACTTGGTAACCTGCCCTCATTTTTGTCGACATGGAGACCGGAGCTCACGAGAAAGTTCTTGGCATCCCAGGTGTAATGATAAGAGATTGAGGGCACTGTCAACCATCTCGTCGAACCCTATACACTCGCCAAGAAGAGATATAAATATTTCGACCAAATAAATACACTATCGGGCAGTCATAAGAAAATGCCCCCAAGTATGTAGCCTAGAACTCGCGAACAAAAAAGTTTGTGAGCTTCTATACTCTGAAGTTAGAGTGCCTGGTGGGATACAATCCTTGCCAAATAATAAATCCATACCAAAACCAAGATATGAGTTTCTTAGTTATAGACGGCCTGTACTGTATGCCGCGCCAGAGCTTAGTTGGGATCGAATACTCTGCCGCATTCCGTTCTGGGGGGGGGGGCGATCAAGGTGACACAGGTGGTGTCTGTACAGCAGTATAGATATACCGCGGGTAGCCTTATTAGTGCGTAATGCGAGGAAACCGGTCAGCCGAGTGAATCTACGAGTTGACTGCGCTTGCTGTGACCATTGAAAAGCAGACCCAAACTTCTGCTGCAGCAGCAATATGATCGACAAGTCCGTGTGCAAGTAGGAAACATACGAGTATATACTTGTGTGCTGTCTCACAAAGCAACCATTTATTAGCGAGAATGGGATTTATTTGCAACCGGCCGAGTTCTTCGGACTCAAGGGCAATTTGCCCGGAGCAGGCGTCCCCATCCTGCAAGCCGCTATGTATAGGAAATGAAAGACGTTTTGAACGGATGATGTTGACATGAACGTCATGCCTTGTTGTTGTTAATGGCGTTTTTGTATGTGTCAGCTATCAACAAACCTCTATCTACTACTCAGAGCAAGGCTTCAACCCTGAACATGCTACAGTACAGCGCATAGGGTTTTGTGGGGCGTAATCGACGACTGTGAGCAGGACATATTTCTTGCGTAGGCGTCCCCCAAACGTTCATACTTACGTCCTGCGTCAGGTTATTATTTCGTAGTCACGGGTGTACCTCGTATCGATAACTCAGTAGTAGTAGTACGAGTACCTATCTATATAGTCCAGAGAGCATGCCTTCCCTTCCCTCCATTTCCCAAGGGGGCGCAATAATCCTTTCACTGCTGCTTTGCCTTTTTTTGTTCTCTCCACACACCGCGTCTAAAGCTGCACCTACGTCGGAGTGGAGACACTACTTGTTGATATTTGATATTTGATAGTTGATATTTTGCGTTAATACGTGCAACGCACAATTTGAGGCCCTATAGTCTAGACTACTGCTGCATGCAGTAGAAGACTAGACATCATAGCAGTTATTATTGGGCTGCAATTTATACCAAAAAAAATATGTGGGGTCGCCTTCCTTGACTCCGAGCCTTTCATTTTCGGAGTGCCTTGAACAATAACACAATAACCCTCCGCCCTCGTTCACCACGTACGGGTCGGTGCTACTTACTTGCTATCGCTGTCGTCATTGCGATGCTCTCACGAAAAAATGAACGTGCCACAAGAACTTCCGTCGTATTTCCATTCCTTCTTGTGGCGACTAGTAGAGCTGCATGCGACCATCTGTATTACATCTATAAGAAGAGCACCTTTTCAGCATGCTGAACCAAACTACGCAATGAACGCTGACCTTTCGTGCCCCGGCTCCTGCTGTGTTCTACTACTGCTGGTTCGTTTGTCACCGGCTAATTCGTACCGCGTGATGAAAGGGTTCATCTAGCTCAGCAGGGTTCGTTCTTTTTCACGTAATATAGTGCTCCTAAATAGGCATCTATGTACAGATATTTGCTACCTGGTATATGTTCGGAGGTCGCGAGAGACACTCAGGCACCATGTTTTGTCAAGGTTTGCCTACAGTACCCGTGCCAAGCAGTAGTGTCTCTGCTATGACGGCTGCTACATATCTACGGGGTAGATTGTTGGTGTTCTTAGCAGCGTTGCGTCATGATTTGGCACCTACCTACCTTCAAAAGTTCCCGGACGCAAGTTTTTTTGGGGCCACGCGTTAGGCTATATATACTTGTACTCTATAAATGTACGCGCATGGTCATTCTGTCAAAGCAGCCACGAAAGAAACACGATCGTCTATGAATGCATGCAGTGCTGGGTCGCTCAAGCGACATCGGTCCTTTGTGCTATGCATACCTGACTGCCATCAGCACCTACCTGCCTGACCTGACACATAAAAATGTTTAGATGAATGTTCTCTACTGCCACGACCAACTATTATTATTTTTTACAGCTGCTGCAATGAAATGGCCTCTTCGAGCCCGAGTTTATTCTTCGGGACTCTGAACCCGCGCTGCAATGGAATACTCCGAGTATAAACATTTCAACATTTCACCGAGCTTGCGTTGCAAGGTAGTCTGGCATGTTCAGACTAGACTACGAGTCTGTAACAAATTCCTGGGACGCACACCAGCATGGCAAAAAAAACGTAGTCCATCTAGTCCACTGAAACGGGCCTGCAGCTAGCTGCCATTTTCCATACATACGCACAACAACCAAGAGAACTGCAAGTAATATAACCCACGTGGGCTTCTTGAATTCCAACTTCGTTTTCTGAAGTAGTACCAGGTATGTGCTGCGTGCGGTAGAGCATGTCAGGTATTACAAAAAACAACACAGCAGTTCGCAACTGCTCACCATGTTGGGCCCAGTGTCCACGGTCCTCTAAAGTAAAAGTTCCGCCTAACGCCGCTGTTGTAAGAATGGGTGCAAACCTGCATGGCAAACGTTGACACAAACGACGCGACGACAGAGCAAGGGGCATTGCTTTCGCTGAGTCAAGCAAGATTTACCGGTTGATAGCGGAAACATATCGTACTAAAGATCTTGGTCCACTGCAGATCTAAACATGCATCTGCAATTCGGCTACTTGTGTACGCGTACTGCTGTAACGCATCATCAGCTCTTCTTGTGTTCAAGTTGTGATACTTGACCGTATCGCGAGTCAATCTCCGTCCTCGCCTTGGTTTGGAGAGAGACGAGGCTAGGGGAGGTTTGGGAATGGCAGCCTTATACCAGGCGTGCCCCTTCTCCTATCATGGATTCAATACAGCAACAAACAATCGGCAATACTACTTGCAGATATACGCCGGGGGCACCTGGGGAAAAGTTGTAAAGTCACGGCTGGAAATAACGAACGAATTGGAAATGAGATCGCCCTCCTCGGCGTATACACGCACAACAAATTCAATGGGGAAGTAATTTCGAACTCTCTCGGGTACCGAGGACGCGTGATCATTGGATTAATTTCGCTAACAACGAACGAACAAGACAAGAATATGCCCTCGTGTTTACCTAGCGTAGGCACGCGTGAAGCGAGTGGAAGTTCTTTCGATGTCCTGGCAGCAGTAGTAGTGTTACAGGCCGGACTAAATCCCTCCTCGTGGGCTCCCCAGATTAAGTCTTGTGATGCGTGCGGCCACCAAACTTATTCTTCGTGGATTTGAGAGACTCTGAACAGAGAGGGCCGGGGGAAGAACAAAATTTTGATTGAACCTTCATGTCGCGTGACAATCTAGCCAATCGGCATCGGCATGTGCCCCAGCTTGTGCGGATAAATTTAGTTAACCGCACCGTTGATATTTCGATACCTGTTTGTGTTTTTATGTGGGTGCATATTTTTTGTCACGTGCTTCGTGCTCAACCGTTACAGCTTTCATATTAATATTAATAGATAATTTGCATGTGCATGCGCATACTTTGTACTTCTACTGCTGTATCGCGGGAAAACGTCCTGAGGCTACTGAATATAATAAATACTAGTTAGTCTACAGCAGTACCTTACGCACGTCCTTCGGGGGCGGGGGAGCATGCTGAGGTTTATGGTTGTCGACCGACGGGCACATCTACACCCGAATTATCACTGGGTGGGTTGTAGTATGTACGTATATAGACTATATTCTCGGTTTCTTGGGTAGGCCAGAAGAAGCAGCCACGAATCGCGAACTGCACCCTGCCTATCATGTGTGACGGTTTGTCACAGCAATTAGTCGCAACATCAACTAAAAAAATACCGCCCTCATTATTTGCACAGAATAGTATTTCCTGCGAGTAGATCCGGGGCGGTTACCCGATCACCAACTGGAAAGAGTCAGATGCATACCATTTTTATTTGACGAATGATATATCACCGGTTCGGGTGTTGTTGCAGTTAGTTGGAGATGTAGACTAAGCTTTCAACGCGAAAGCAAGGATCACGGAAGCGCGGAATATAGCTGCATGCTACAGCAGTAGCACAATCCTTTGCGCCAAGCACGCATCCCGCGGGGTCTGTTCGGCACGGGCCCCCAAGCACGCCAGGTATGCATGCCGGGAGTATATCGCGGACGGGGTCGTATGTGATATGTATCACAATTTCTTGCGGAAAAAAATGTTTTGCGTTGGATAAATTGGTAGCCAGGACCTGGCAATGACAATCACAGAGGTAGTTCGACACACTATCGTACGGCGTTTCAAAACAGGGTCAGCTGCGCGACGGCAACGGTTTGCGGACACAGGCGGGCACTAAAAAAACGGGTTCAGCGCGCGCCCACCCGTCAACTCAACGGCGATAGTGCATAACCTAACGCCAACAGACGCCAACATCACTTGTAGAGACTAGGCTGTTGTTGCATGTTCCACATCCCAGACAGATCAGCTCACCGTATCTCGAGCTAGAATTGAGTTTAGCACATTGGTGAGCTATGCGAACTGCTTGACCTACACATGCTTTCCCGGATTGAGCTGTTATAGGACGTAGCTCATGTGCACTTTCTTTCAAAGTTTGAGCTATAGACTAGTCTAGAAGATTGCCCATCTGCACATATTTGCCCGGGGTGAACTATAGGAGCTGCATGAGCTGCACGTGTTTCCCCGGGATGATGATCTGTAGGAGGTAGCTCATCCGCGCCTGTTTCAAGGCGTGAACTAGACATGATAGATGAGCTATTAAGCTCATGAAGCGAAAACATCTGCTGGAGTAGAGGGTGGTGCAGTTGCGCACTTTGTTGGATAATCACGTATGCTGAGCAGAAGGTGGTGCGTTTCTTGTGCGTTTGGGTATTTACTTGTTTCGACAATTAGCAAACAACCGTGCCACGTCGTGTGGAATGCTACCAACGCCCGGACAAACCAGCTCACCGTAGCTCGAGCTAGGTATTTTTGAGGGTAACTCACTGGTGAGCTATATGAGCTACATGCACTGCGCATGTTCTTCCCGGCTTTTGAGTTAAAGAACATATATTATCTCCACATGTTTCCAATGCCTTAGCTGGAGAAGGTAGCTCGTCTGCACTTATTGTATCAAAAAAAAATTAAGGACGTCAGCCGTGAGTTCGACGAATTTCGGGTCAATACTCATCTTTGCACTCTGCGTTGTTGGTACTTGTAATATACTCCGGAGTACTAGACTATATAGGTGAGTTTTTTCATGGGAGGGGCCCTATTTTTTGTCCAGGGTGAGCCATACATACGAGCTGCATGGGGTGCACAGTTACACAGGGATGATACAAAGCTGCATGAGCTACACATGATTTCCCTCTGGCTGGGTTGAGCTGGAGATAGCGCATCTATCTGCACATCTTGGAAAGGCGTGAGCTATAAACGACAGATAAAGCTCATGAGCTGTCCGGATGTGAAATATTTTACACCTTTAACTACCAGAGTACACCATCGTGATGGCGGTAGTACCGCTCGCGTGGACAACAACCTGTTTATTTCGTTACGTTCATACCTGGTACAGCTTACCTGCAAAATAGTGATGGAATTCCTTCGGCAGACGTGCCGCAGGGCACACGCCTCCGAGCAGGCCAGCCGGAATAGTGCAACGTTCGTGAAGAAAGCTGAACGCACAATTCGCGATTTTGCAGACCGCCTGTGAGGGAATACCTGGTATTCGCGAAGACGACGTACATCAGGTGTGACGTGCTGTGTGCTAATAGTAGTGTGATCGCGTTTGTTACCAGGTATTTTGTACTTATGTGCTACTAGATTACCGTATGGGCTGTTTATGTAGAAGGTGCGCGGTCACTAGATCTGACGGCTGGTCATGTCGCAGCACATGCCCCGGTGGTTTCGGAAGGCTACTTCAAAAGGCAGCCACTCGAAAATATCTTCAGAATTCTACTGCATCATACGTATAGTTAATCGGTCTAGACTAGACGCTTATCTCTCTGAGATGCAATAATGGGCCGAATTTTAGGTACCAGAGTGCTGTATGAGCCACGGGCGAAAGTGTCAGACTACTACCTCGAAAATCGATACTCAGAGGTGCGGGAGCAAGCGGGCAACTCGGCTTGCTGGCATCGCAGGTGGCGGGCAACTCGGCTTGCTGCCATCCCAGGTAGCGGGGATAGCAATGTGGCCTCATTTGCGAGCATGTAAAGGGCAGGGGGCTCTGGCTGTTGAAAGAAGCTAACAAACAGAATAGAGTCTACACAAATAGCTCTAGGAAGGAAATGCAGGTCGCGATAGCTGCACGCCGACTTCATGATTTTGTTTGGGGCGACACATGAACACTCGCGGGAAAAAGCTCTGAACAGTGTTTTCAAGATAATAAGAACGCGCAGCACGTACGAGGAATTAACCTGAATGTACTGTTCCCAACACAGACAACTCGGCCTGCGTCATTACGTTATGAAGCCACAACACACACTCACCGTTTTCTGAAGTACCCGACCCCCTCGTGACAGGGGGCAAAACTTCCAGCTATGTCTCACAATAGGTATCCCACGCCATCCTTGGCTCGGCTTGGTTTCGTTGTGAAGTGCATATGGATGGGTGGTGTCTACAGCAAACATCTCTGCCTCGGCTCAAAATGGCTATTTCGCTTGCCGTACAACCCCCCTCCCCCGCCATGAACAATAATTCGGGAAGTCCGTGGAACGCAGAGTCGACTGCGTCCGATGTTGGGTGAGAAGAGGCTCGTTTTCAGCGAGTTGCGTCAGATTTTTCCACCGGCATGAGCTAGACGCGATTTAATGCGATTTACGCAATGAGTAGCGACTGCTTCCACATCTCAAGGACACCCCAGCGCCAAGCGAGATTGCGTTCCTGATCAACAAGTCGAGCAAGATGTTCCCATCGGTATGGGCCAGAAACGACCTATTCCACAACATGTGGTCGCTAGTTGCACGCCTGACTCACTACAGTATAAGTAGAATCTTGGCATGAGGTACTACTGTCAACGCTGTGGCCATGGCGGCGGTGATTCGAGTTACTTGGAGTGGAGCATTCGGGTTTTCTTCCGGTGAATGTGCCTCGTCTGTACGTAGCTCCGGGGGCGCCTGTTTGCGCACGATGCCACATAGGACAGTTCCGGCGACCCAGATGCCCATAGCCATACCCGTCTCGTCTGGTTGTTCTGAAGCAATCGCGTATAGCGACATTTTCCGGTTTATCGTAATACTTCATATTAAATGGTACAAGAACTTGCTAAATATGGAAATAGGCTGGACGGCCGCCGCCATACAGATCAGACGGCTGGTCATTGTCCAACATCACTTAAAAATAACCAATGGGATACCGTTGGGACAGCTAGAGCTGCCATTTTTTCAATTCTACAGCGTGCGGCAATCGCCAATGCGACATAATTGATGTACCAAGCGCACGATGACGGAGGTAATCGTTTGCCGAGATTATCGACGAGGGCGTCCATCTAGCTGGGCCCCGAATGCCCCGCAGATACATCGCGAGATCAGATATTACTCGAACCAGACCAATCAATAAGCACACGTCGAACAGGGGGGCCCCGGCGTGACATTCCCATCTCGGCGCAGCGTCACTACTTGCATGTATCAGTTTTCTTTGCGTGATACCAGCACCAGGCAGTAAATGTTCGAGTACGGACGCACTAATCCGATTATTGGCGTAGCGAACAGAAAAACAAATCAGGCTCCTCGCGTGAGGAGCTCTCTATCTCACCCAAAAACTGACTTCGAGACAACAGGAAAACACGACCCTGTGTGCAATCCCCTTGTTATCATGGTCTAGGTGTGCCACACTGGCTGTGCTTAATAGTGAAAACCAAAACGGGTTTCTAACGGTGTTGGATGCAAGTACTAGTAGTTCCTAACACTGCACTACAGTGGGAAAGGAGTTCTGCTACGAGTAGATGATGGGAACGGATAGGCCTAAAAGGTACCGCCTCTATCGCAGCAAGCGTGTAAACCACGCCCAAGCAACAATCCTTGAAGAATACTCACGCGAGCCTAAGGGGGGCTGCTTTCGGCCTGGGACGGGTTCAGTCCCAGTGTACGACAGCAGAGCCAATCACAAAATGGAGACGTGACATACTTTGAAGTATGTATGTGCGGGAAGGTTTCGCTGGCCTTTTTAAACTCTTCCTGGCTTACGGCCATCATGCTGGTTTGGTCACCTCGACAAAAACTTGCACAGATTTATGCATAGATCACGATCTACTACTGTAGATCACCGATATCCTTCATACATACATATGTGGGTATGGTGATATGATATCATGTGTGGGATCTATGAAGTGCAAGTCCAACCCAGGAAACAAGTGCCGGGTCATAGAGATCATGCGGATCCCATCGGGTAACAAGATCCAGAGCATGCAGACCGTATACACATCAGCGATCGGTATGCCGTGAAAGCCACAGACCATGAAGTGGGATCTGATTGTTGCAGTGTGTGTGAAACACTGCCGATAAAAAAATCAGCACGCTACGTATATTCGTGCGGGTGGGTCTATTTCGCCTTGTAAGCTCTTCCTTGGGGGAGACACCAAATCGGTTAGGTTTAATCGACAACAATAATCCTGTTCAGAAAATCGACCCGTTACGTATAGTATGCATGCATTTGCATGCACTGCTTTCGCGGATAGGTTTGTTTGGCTAAGAGTAAGCAGCCGTGAGAACACAGTGATCCGTAAGCAACTTATTTAGTGTCCCCGGCGATTGTATTCGACAACGTCGGAAGAGGGAAGAACGTGCCAGGCTTCCGGAACAATATTTTCGTACCTCTACAACCCAAAACCTCAAATCTTCAAAGGTATTAGGTCTATATCATAACACACTTCGAGATCCGAGACCCCAAATCTTCAAGGATATTACCCAGCTCCAGAATAGTTCGGCTACCGTAGACTAATGAAAATGTGATATCATGCTGCAAGAATGCTCCTGGTACCGCTGTATATAGGGTACGGTAGGTTAATCTTCCAGTTGCACGGTCTCATATGTTTTGCAAGGTGCCACTATGAACAGTGCCGTCGACGAGTGCATGTGCATGTGCAAATGGGAGTTACTGCTATTTGTATTCACACGACTGTTGTTTCACACCGCCGAATCAACCACGCCTTTGGTGGCATTCCGTACAGATCCTAGCCGTAGCATTGCGCAGAGTTTCGTCTTCAAAATTGTCTTGCTATTCCACAACGTGCAGCGCGAGCGGCAATCACATTACTGATGGAAAACAGTAACCGAACACGATAAACATCAGTCTACATAGTTATGTACTGTAGACCACTGTCAATGCACACTTTTATATTTTGTCGGTGTACTCAATATTAATGTAAAATCGCGAATGGAGGGCAATCGTAAACCTGCCTGATGCTATGCATAACTAATAGCGAGCCTTTTCAACATAGCAAACATGCTGTTTAAAGCATCCCCCCTCTATTTACCGATTGGTGTATGATGTAAATGATACGTCTCGCATTACCATGTGGCTAAAGTGCAGCGATCATTTCAAGCACGACGCGAATCGAGCCTTTTTTCGTGCAATATCCCTACTCTTTCCACCCCCACCAATCTCCTTCCACCCCCGCTCTTTCTCCATCAACTCCCTTTCCCGTTTTGATCGAACAGCGCAGTAGTGATCCCTCAGTAGCACCGGTCGTTTAACGTTGGTTGCCGGGCATGACAACTGTTGCGTAATCGCTTGACACAAATGTGAACAACCATTAGTGGCAGTATGCGGGGTATTAGTGCCGGTTGCCGCTATCGTCCTCTTGTTGCCAGATGGTACCGTCACCATATTTTTCTATCAGGTACAATCGTATACAACGAAACATCCTTCGTTTCCTCACAAATCCACTACGAGAGGTACGGGCTCGCTATCGTAAGAGGTGTGAACCAGAGAAAATAATGCAAACGGAATGACATTGTTAAAAAGTTGGCCATCCGACAAGCAATGTGCAGCGTGACCTCGAACATCAATCATTCACAAACTCTCCACGCAGAAAAATAATACTGCGGGATTGTACGCTTTCCGCGCACTCCGCTTCCTTTCTTGATGTCGCGCGCCGATGGTGGTTGCGGGATCAAGCAGATCCGTCTTATTGCAATAGCATAATCACACCGCAAGTGTTCGGACTGTTGGTCAGTTTTGTCACTGCGCACGCCCGGCAGTAGTGGGCGCTGGATATACATTGTGTGCCACTGCAGCATGCAGCTTAGTTAGTCTCCGAGTAGTCGAGTAGATGCAAAGTGTCGTTCCGCACGCCACCCGTAGCACCAATCACAGTCCTCCGTTGACACATCCACGAAGAAACTTGCGATACAACGCCTCGGCATGTACTTGCGCGTAGCATGCCAATGCATCTGTTCGATTCCGCTTTCCGAGGTCGTCCTATCGGTAGTGAGTGGTCGTACTTTCTCTATTTTTTAGGAGTGTTCCGTGTATATGCATTCTTCCATTTTGTTTTTGTGATTGGCACAAACTCACGCTGCACATTGCCGGATAGCCAAGCTATAGTGACAGTAGTGCTACCGCATGGCACGCATACAACGCGCCCTACCACCCTTCGGGCGACTTTGGAAGGCCATCACCTCGATAGCGGGCGTAGTTTAAACGAACGTCAATCGATGAGGCCATCGAAAGACTTCAACGAGATATTCAAAAGGCCACAGTTTCGTGTTTGTGCGCCCCGTCTTCTCTGGAGACAAACATGTACTCGAGGTATGAAGTTCGTTCCGGAACGTTGTGTGTTTTGTTACCTGTTGCTACGGTACTACCTGCATGTACCCGGTCCCTTTCTTCCCTAGGGTGATTGTTTTTTAATGGCAGATGTGTTCATTCATATTATTAGCCGGGAAAACGCGTCATAATACCGAAAATATTCCTCTAGTACGCTTGATACCGAACTCCTGGTATTTCTTACACCTGCCCGTATGTATCATACTTCTGAAAAGTACAGCATTTGATCAGTCGGCTGCTGAAGCGCAGATCTATCTCTAGAATATTGTAACACGTATACCCCCGCTGTAGCGGGCTACGATGGGGGGGGGGAGGGGGGGGGGGGGGGGGGGGTACCTACGTTTTTACTACGGGCGGGGTACGCCATGGCCATGGCCACTCCCTCGAGGGGCTCTGTACCTCGTTCGAAAACCGTGTTGACCTATATTGTATAGACTATAGTGTTTGTTGGCGCAGGGTCAAAATGAGGTCGAGGGCAGGGCGCATGTATGAGCAAACACCAAGTCTACGGTAGGGGTGTCAGTTTGGACGCCAGTCCTATGCTACCCACCATACGGGTGATTTTCCAGTGTGTCGGGGGTTCACTCGCGCCAGTGACCCCTCGGTTTCTTTGCGGTCTTGAGCTTTCGCGCTCTCATCCGTTTTCGATATGAATCCGCAATTGAATGACGAGGTTCAGCGCGCGAAGCAAATCGCCTAACTACTTTTCGTCAGCGAGGTACGGATTCAGTCGCGCGAGTGTTAGCCCAAACCCCTCTAGTGATAAGGATGATCAGGATGATCAGGATGATCAGGATGATAAGGATGGTAAGGATGATAAGAACAATAAGAATGATAAGGAGGTATACCCCCCTACCGTACCTTTGGTCCCGAAAGCACTAAAGTACTAAATTAAAGCACTAAAGTACTAAAGCACTAGACTAAAGCACTAGACTAAAGCACTAAAGTACTAAAGCACTAAAACACTTAATCACCTAAGCACTAAAGCACTAAAGCACTTAGGCCCTAAAGCGATAAAGCACTAAAGCACTAAAGCACTAAAGCACTAGTGTAGAGCCCTAACAATAGCACCATTCACCATTCACCACTCGTACATGTTTAACCCGTGACAAAATAGAGTGGCCTCCACCTGCGCGAGGCCTAGAAACAACCCTCCTTCGTACCCTGGTGGGTGGAAATCCTCCGTGCTCCGTCCCGGCCCTGTAGAGGTGCGAGGGTCTACGGTGTACGGCTAGTCTATACATGAGAATAATACCCCCCCCCTCCCGGTGTAGCGTTGGTATTATATAACAGAGGGTATATACTATATGTTTATATAGACAATACACACATGTTACCACGGAAGAGGTGCTCCATTTGGCGCTCCCTCACGCCAGGAGCTCTGTTCTTCGCCCACAAAACCGATCGCAGTAGGAGCAATAAAGTGAAAGCGAGCTATTTTGTCATCAACAAACTCATGGCCAAGGTATACGAAAACAAGGGAAATATACTACAGTAGTACAAGTATTGCAAAACGGAAAGGCCATTACGACGATTTCAGGTTGGGGAGCCCCGTTATTCGGCAAGTAAAACCGCCAAAAAGTACTATTACTGTTATTATAGCACGCGTCTCTGCTACTACTGGGAATAATGCTGCTGGTGGTGTCTGTTGTGTCGGTCCCTTAGTTCCTTTATTGCTGTCTAGCGGATGTTGTGTCGTTTCAGCTCCGGGTGTTGCCGTGGCGGGGGGGGGGGAGGGCGAAATTAACAAAATACTAAGAAGGCTCGAATTACGCACAAAAAACAACAGTGGTGCCAATGTGAAGTGGATAACTCTCTGTTAAGAACCAAACGAAGGTGTTTCAGTGTCTCGCCCGCAGTGTTTCTCTGCCTGCCCTGACACCTAGCGCTATGCCCTCGAGCCCAACCAAGCCGCCTCCTTATCGACGCGCGCTACGATAGAGATAGCAAGGTTCGGCCAAGACAATCTCTATATTATCTACAAACATATTTTCTATATTATCTATTTTCTATATTCTGTATGTCGTGTATATGGCTAGAGGGCCTCTTCCAAAGAGGAACCGCCAAAACGTCGCTGAAATTTCAACAAACTTCGTGATACGCTTACCGATAGCACACTCCCTGAGATCAAGTTCCCGGCCGATTTCCTCCGGAACAAGGAGGGGACACACAAGCAAAAAAATATAGGTTTTCCAACCATCTCTACGAGATAGATTTTTTGCACACACGCAACGTTCGGCGTTTGCATTGTTCCCTTTAGAGAGCAGTTCACCTTGGAAATAGGTCCGAGGGTTATACAAGAGGGTAAGTTATCGTGCGTGTGTCATAATAATAAGCTGTAGGCCATGGGATTGTTTCAACGGTTAGGGAGAGTGTACGTTTTTTGTCCAATTCGATTTGTAGGTAAGGTATAGCGATCCTCCAGTACGTTGAAACAAATAGATGAGCCCTTACCTCAGCGTGCGTGTATTACGCTCTCTGATATTTTTGATTTTATGTACGAGTATTGTTTACCTTGCGTAAAATAGGGTTTCCAGAGAATGAGGCATCGATAGTACGGAGGTGGCTCCATGATTTGGAACCGGTAAATCACTTGAAGAATCTAGGCCACATCGATCATGGTGCCTGTTTCCCATGAGCCCAAATTCAGAGAACATATGCCGAAGGAGAAATACTGAGGATACCAGGAGACTGTCGCCTGCGTCGTCCCAAGCGGCTCGGTCGTTGGGACTGACTGCCGCCGCTCTTCTAGCCATCGAGTCGAGTTCGCGGACTCGCCGTTTCGCACAATCTCAAATACGAACCAGCACCAATACGACAGCATTCTTCGACAGCATTCTTCGGAGCAGGAAGAAGCACAAGACCCAACCAACTTGGAGAGCCGCGTGTATGGGACTTATCTCGGGGGCTACCCTCCGTGGCGTGAATTGGTACCTGAGTACCCGGGCGGGGCTCGCAAGTTGCTTGCCTCCGGTTACGCAGTAAAACCCACGCGTAGAGGTCTTACGGCCTTATGATCGCACTAAATTATGGGAGAAAGCTGACATGGGTGGATGCGACCATATAGACAACTTGAAGAAGAAGTGTATCAGATACAACCGGGTATCCTTCGAGCTACAACTAACATGTAGCTGACGTACGCACCTCGCACAGCAGTACTACCGTATGCATATACCAGGTATACAGCAGGTAGATTCGCACCAGCAGATTGAGCACACCACCAATGAATAGCAGCCGTTTACCGTGTACTTGTACAACCTCGGTACTTGTATTTATCCGATTAGGCCACGCCTCACGCTTCACCCAAGTACAAAGCACGGCTACACAGTGTGTCGCGTCCCGATGTTATTTTGTTTATTTTGCATGATCTGCTTGCTAGTTGCTGCTGGCATACGCTTTGCTGATCGCGGTTGATATACTGTTTAGATCGACGCCGCTCTGTGGTCCAGACGTGCTTTCGGCTCTGCTGCCCATTGTCGATATACGGACGTGCTGGCTATGTTACATATGTCTGCGGGGCGGTGCCCGAGAGGAGTTCGCTGTGCTGATTGTTGTTGATGTACAGCTGCGCCAGATAAGCTTTCCGTTCGCTGATCGCAGGTGATAGACCGTGTTGGTGATATACAGCCGCGCCGGATATGCTGTTTCTTTGCTGATCGCGGTTGACAAACCGCCCTGGTCGTCACCGCTGCGCGAGATATGCTTTCGCTTTGATCGCGGTTTATAGAGCGCACTGGTGATATACAGCTGCGCCAGAGATGCTTTTGCTTCGCTGATCGCGGTTGATACACCGCCCAGGTCAACAGGATTGTGTCGTCCAGAAGTGCTTTCGCTTTGGTTTTGATTGCCGTTGACATACTGCTCTCGCGGTTGATATACCGCCCAGGTCGACACGGCTGTGTCGTTCAGAAGTGCTTTCGCTTTGTTTTTTTTTTGTTTTGCTGTTGATATACAGCTGTACCGCGCTGGTGATATGCAGCTGTACCAGAGATGCTTTTGCTTTGCTGATCGTGGTTGATACACCGCCCAGGTCGACACGGCTGTGCCGACCAGACGTTTGTTTGCTTTAGATTTGATTGCTGTTGATATACAGCTCTCGCGGTTGATATACTGCCCTGGTCGACACGGCTGTGTCATCCAGAAGGGCCTTCGCTTCCGTTTTCGATTGATGTTGATATACAGCTATACCGCGCTGGTGATATACAGCTGCGCCAGAGATGCTTTTGCTTTGCTGTTCGTTGTTGATACACCGCCCTGGTCGACACGGCTGTGTCTACCAGAAGTGCGTTTCGCTTTGGTTCTGATTGCTGTCGATATACAGTTTTCGCGGTTGATATACCACCCTGGTCGACACGGCTGTATCGTTCAGAAAAGCGTTCGCTTTATTTTCGATTGCTGTTGATATACAGCTATACCGCGCTGGTGATATACAGCTGCGCCGGATATGCTCTTGCTTTGCTGATTGTGGATGACATTCCGCCATGGTCGACACGGCTGTGCCGTCCAGAAGTGTTTTCGCTTTTGTTTTTGATTGCTGTATATATACAGCTCAGATATCCTTTCGCTTCGCTGATCGCGGTTGATATGCCGAGCTGGTGACATACAGTTGCGCCAGATACGTTTTTGGTTTGCTGATCGCGGTTGATACCGCCCTGGTCGACATGACCTTGTCGTCCAGAAGTGTTTTTGCTTTCTATTGTGATTGCTGTTGAAATACAGCTACACCACGCTGGTGATATAGACTACAGCTGCGCCAAAGATGCTCTGCTCTGCTATAGCAGCTGATATACCGCCCTGGTCGACACGGCTGTGTCGTCCAGAATTGCTTTCGATTTAGTTTTTGATTGCTGTTGATATACAGCTATACCGCGCTGGTGATATACAGCTGTGCCATAGATACTTTTGCTTTGCTGATAGCGGTTGATACACCGCGCAGGTAGACACGGTTGTGTCGACCAGAAGTGCCTTCGCTTTAGTTTTTTATTGCTGTTGATATACAGCTCTCACAGTTGATATACCGCCCTAGTCGACACCGCTGTGTCGTCCAGAAGTGCTTTCGCTTCAGTTTTTGATCCCTGTTGATATACATCTATACCACGCTGGTGATATACAGCTGCGCCAGAGATGCTTTTGCTTTGGTGATGGCGGTTGATACACTGCCCTGTTCGACACGGCTATGTCGTCCAGAAGTGCTTTCGCTTTAGTTTTTGATTGCCGTTAATATACAGCTATCGTGGTTGATTTACCACCCTGGTCGACACGGCTGTGTCGTCCAGAAGTGCTTTCGCCTTTGTTTTTGATTGCCGTTAATATACAGTTATCGTGGTTGATATACCACCCTGGTCGACACGGCTGTGTCGTCCAGAAGTGCTTTCGCCTTAGTTTTTGATTGCTGCTGATATGGACTACAGGTATACCGCGCTGGTGATATAAAGCTTCGCCGGAGATGCCCTTTCTTTGCTGTTCGCGGTTGACACACGGCCCTGGTCGACACGGCTGTGTCGACCAAACGTGCTTTCGCTTTCGGTTTTGATTGCTGTTGATATACAGCTCTCGCGGTTGATATACCGCACTGGTCGACACGGCTGTGTTGTCCAGAAGTGCGTTCGCTTTGGCTTCTGATTGCTGTTGATATACAGCTATATCGCGCTGGTGATATACAGCTGCGCCGGATATGCCCTTGCTTTGCTGATAGCGGTTGATATACCGCCCTGATCGACACGGCTATGTCGTCCAGAATTGATTTCGCTTTAGTTTTTGATTGCTGTTTATTTACAGCTCAGATATGCTTTCGCTTTGCTGATCGCGGTTGATAAACAGCTGCGCCAGATGTGATTTTGCTTTTCTGATCGCGGTTAATACCGCCCTGGTCGACATGGATTTGCCGTCCAGGAGTGCTTTCAATTTCGTTTTTGATGCTGTGGATATACAGCTATACCGCGCTGTTGACATGCACCTGCACCAGATATGCCTTAGCTCTCCTGATCGCGGTTGATATACCGCGCTGGTGATATGCAGCTGCGCCAGATATGCTTTTGCTTTGATGATCGCGGTTGATATACCGCTCGGTCGACACGTGTGCATCGTCCAGAATTGGTTTCGCTTTAGATTTTGGTTGATGCTGATGTACAGCTATACCACGCCGGTGACATACATCTGCGCCAGATATGTTTCTACTTTGCTGATTGCGGTTGATATACTGCTCTGCTTGACACGGCTGTGTCGCCCAGAACGGCGTCGGTTTATATTTTTTATTCCTGTTGACGCACAGCTATACCGCCCTGGTGACAAACATCTGCGCCAGATAGGTTTCTTGCTGCTTATCGCGGTTGATATACCGTTCTGGTGGGCACGGTTGTGTCGTCCAAAACGGCATCGCTTTAAGCTTTCGATTGCCGCTGATATACAGCTGCGCCACATTTGCTTCCGCTGTGCTGATTGCGGTTGATGTTCCGCGGTGTTGACATGCAGCTGCGCTCTGGTCGATACGGCTCTGTCGTCCAGAACGGCTTCGCCTTAAGCTTTTGACTACTGTTGACATGCGGCTGTACCGCTATGGTGATATACATCTGCGCCATATATGTTTCTTGCTGCTGATCGCGGTTGATTTACCACCGTGGTCGACACGGCTGTGTCATCCAGAACAGCTTCGTTTTAAGCTTTTGATGGCTGCTAATATACAGCTGCGCCAGATGTGCTCCCGCCGTGCTGATTGCGAATGATGTTCCGCGCTGTTGATATACAGCTGCGCTCTGGCTGACACGGCTGCGTCGTCCAGAACGGCTTCGCTTTAAGTTTTCGATTGCCGTTGACACTCAGCTATACCGCGCTGATGACATACATCTGCGTCAGATATGCTTCTTGCTGCTGATCGCGGTTGATCTACCGCTCTGGTCGATATTGCTGCGTCGTCTAGAACGGCTTCGCTTTAAGATTTTGATGGCTGTTGATATACAGCCGCGCCAGATATGCTTCCGCTGTGCTGATTGCTGTTGATGTTCCGCGCTGTTGATATTTCAGTTGCGCCAGCTATTATTTCCCTTTGCTGATCGCGGTTGGTATACCGTGCGGTTGATATACAGCTGCGCCTGGTGTGCTGTTGCTTTGTTGATCGCGGTTGATATACCGCGCTTGTCGAAACGGTTTTGTCGCCCAGCGGTGCTTTCACTCAGTTTTGTGGTTGTTGATATACAGCTCCGCCAGATATGCTTTCGATTTGCTGATCGCGATTGATGTACCGCGCAGGCGAAAAACCAACTGCGCCAGATACCAGGTACACTTTTCCCTTGCTGAACGCGGTTGATATACCGCGCTGGTGATATACAGTTGCTCCATATATGCTTTTGCTTTGGTGATCGCGGTTGATATACTGCCCTGGTCTACACGGCTGCGTCGCCCGGGAGTGCTTTCGCTTTAAGTTTGGATTACTGTTCATATAATGTTTATATACAGCTATACCGCGCTGCTGGTGATATACAGCTGTGCCAGATATGCTTTGCTTCGCTGATCGCAGTTGATATACCGCGCTGGTAATATGCAGCTGCGCCAGATAGGCTTTTGCTTGGCTGATCTCGCAGTTGATATACTGCCCTGGTCGACACGGTTGCATCGTCCAGAAATGCTTTCGCTTTAGGTTTTGATTGCTGTTGATATACAGCTATACCGCGCTAGTGATATACAGCTGCGCCAGGTATGGTCTTTCTTTGCTGATCGCGGGTGATACACCACTCTGTTCGACACGGTTGTGCCGTCCAGAAGGGATTTCGATTCGGTTTTCTGATTGCTGTTGATATCCGGCGACGCCAGGCATTAATTTGCTTTGCCGATTGCGGTTGGTATACAGTTGCGACAGATGCGCTATTGCGTTGCTGATTGCGGTTGATTGCCCGCGTTGGTGACAAACAACTGCGCCATACAAGCCTTTGCTTTGCTGATCGCGGTGAATTGTTGTTCTCACATTTACTCGCATAACCAAGTCCGTGGTCACAGGACAGGCCCAGTCACTTTGGAGCTGAGGAATATCCCAGGGAAAAAAACTCAAACAAACCAAAGGTGGTACACGCATATATCACAGCTGACGCAATTCATACTGCCACCAGAAACATATAAGAGTGAGATCGTGAGTCGGCCTACGATGTGCCAGGTCCATACTGGTGCATACGTCTCACTACTCGCGCCTGGAAAAACCGACTATACAGCTTGCCACCCAAGAAAGTCTACCACGTATGTATTGCACGTCGTAGTACCTATCACTACGCATACGCACGACAGATGCAAGTCAATTGAAAAATAGAATCAAAGAGAAGAAGAGACGAGAAGAGAATATAAAGGAAAGGAAAGAAGAGAAAAGACAAAAAAAGCAAGAAAAGACAATACAAGAAGGGGAAGCACGGGAAGGAAATGAGAAAAAATGTCATGCTAGCAGACCCTAGGAACTGAGTAAAGACGGCAGTAGGCTCATCGAGGGTATCAAGTGCATCATCAATGGCACTGGGGAGAGAACGCAACATGGCGAAGAAGTCAGGGCTGTCTTACGCTATCTTGTGACGGCCGTTGGAAGGCCTAAAAATTTCAAGACGATGATGGCCGGACCCAGACTTCAGTCCCTTGGGCATGACGCCCCCCCTTTCCCCCCCCCCCCCCTTCCCCCTTCCTCCCCTCCCCCCTCCCCCCCTCCCCCCCCCCCCTTCCCCCTTCCTCCCCTCCCCCCTCCCCCCCTCCCCCCTCCCCCCCTCCGCCCTCCCCCCCCCCCCCCCCCCCTCCCCCCTCCCCCCCTCCCCCCCTCCCCCCCCCCCCCCCCTCCCCCGACCCCCCTCCCCCCTCCCCCCCTCCCCCCCCCCCACTTCCCCCCTCCCCCCTCCCCCCTCCCCCCCCCCCCTCCCCCCTCCCCCCCTCCCCCCTCCCCCTCTCCTCGCCCCCCCTCCCCCCTCCCCCGACCGCTTAGAGATGCCGATGGTGGATGGCGCTGCCGCAGCCTTCGCGCATCGCTCTGCAGCTTTGCATCTCTCCGTTTCATGCCGATTCCGCTGGGACAACTCGGCTCCCTCCTCTACTCGTCGAAAACGTCTGCCGGCCTTCTGAGTAGCCTTTCGTCATCCTTCGAATTTCATTCCAAACCGACATATCCTCCTTCAGATGAGCCATCCAGTCCCTCTCTTGCCCCCCTGCGTAGCCCTCACCCCCAACAAGCTCCCCAAACATCACCCTCTGTATCAGACGCTCCTCCTCCATACGTGCTAGGAATCCCGAAAACGATATTCTCCGTTTGCGCACTATCGCCTCTATGCTCTCGGAAGCCGTCTTTGCAACCGCGTCGGCGTACGATAGGGTGTGGTCGCCGCGCTTCCGTTTCCGCCATCCGAGGCATCGGAGGAGCATGGAGTGGTGAACCCGTTGTAGCCTGTCATAGTCAGGATTGTTCGGGCTCCACGTCATGAAACGTAAAGCAGTGTCTCGACCACCTCAGCTTTCAGCATTCGCACCTTCAACCGTAAGCGCACACCCGGGTGACTATAGATTTCCATCTTGTACCGCTGGAAGCGCGCCCAGGCCCTCTGAAGACGCCGCGTTATTTCAATGCTAAGGTCTTTGTCTGCGGTGATAGCCCCGCCCAAGTACACAAACTTGATTGTTTGTTTGTATACCTGGCCGGCTGCATTGATTGGAAACGACACCTTCCCCCCGCCTTGGTTTCCAGGCGCATTATCTCCTTTTTCGCCTCGGAGACCGTAAACCCGAACGACGAGCGCGCAGTCACGATCACCGTCATCATCCTCTCCAGCCCTTCTGATGGTCGCGATACGATACCCGCATCGTCCGCGTACAGCATACCCCACAATCGCTGCACCACCTCCCCCTGCTTCCCCCTCCGCCCGTCAACTTTGCCAGTGCGCGAAGTGCCCTTTTTCTCTCATTTCTCCTTTCGTTGGAGCTGCACCGTGTTGTCCATGATGGCTGCATTGGCGAGGAAGCGTTTCTCGGCCCCACGCAGTACCGCCGTGAAAAACATGTTGAAAAGCGGTGGCGCGAGCACGCATCCTCGACTGAGACGTTGCCCCACGTCGAACTTATCCGAGTAATATACCGCTCTGGCAGTCACGACCGTGTCGTCCAGCAGTGCTGTCGCTTTAGTGTTCTGACCACTGTTGATATATAGCTGCACCAGTATGCTTTCGCTTGGCTGATCGCGGTTGATACACCGCACTGTTGATATGCAGCTGTGCCCTTCTGCGGATCGCGGTTTATATACCGCTCTTCTCGACACGGAGGTGTGGCCCAGAAGTGCTTTCGCTTTGCTGATCGTAGTATATATATATATTACTGGGCTAGTTGTGTTTTCGCGTTGCCGATTGTTTATGCCGTAATGGAGATATACACACATCATAGCCGGCTGGGCCAAATGTCCTTTCGACCTGCTGATCGCCGTGGGCGTACGGCTATGCCAGGTACGCTTTCGCGCTGCTGACAGCGGTTACACCTCTCTGGTCGACGCGACTGTGTCGTCCAGCGGCGGTTTTGCTTTGCTGCTCGGGGTTGATATGCGGCTGTGCCTGTTGTACTTTCGCTTTGCTAAATCGCGGCCGCGGCTGTGCCTGAGGGAGTTGGTTATGCCGATCGCTGTTGATATACTGAGGCTGCAGATATATTTTCGCTTTGCGGATCGCGGGGATCTACCGCTCTGGTCGACACCGTTGTTTCGTCTTGAAGGGCCTTTGCTTTGCTGTTTGCTGACACACGACTGGGCTTGGTTTATTTTCCTTTGTCAATATGCGTCTAGGCGATCTCGCTGGGCCGATCGCGGGTGATGTGCCGCTCTGGTTAACTGATCGCGGTTAATGTACCGCCCTGGTCGACACGGCTGCGTCGTCCAGCAGTGCATCTGCTTCATTGCTCACGGTTGATACACGGCGGGGCTAGTTGTATTTTTACTGTGCTGATTGAGCAGGCCGCCCACTGACATGGTGGTATTACGGTTGCTGCCGGTTGCTATTGCTTCGCCCCTCGCCAGCGATATATCGCTTCCATAGGCACGGCGGTGGCAGCGGGCTTTGCGTCGTTGACCTCGGTACGGCAGCGTTTTTTGCTCCGCAGACCTCGGCACGTTGTGCTGCTACCTCGCTGGTCGCTGGTTGGGTGTGGTGGATATGCCACCATCGCTGGACCGGCTTTGCGGAGATATGTTGTCTTGCCAGTTGCTGGGGTTACACAGATGGTTCGGCTGTCTTCATTGCCGCGGCTGACTTTCGGATTGCGGCTGAGATACAGCTATGGCTGACATAGGTCAGCGATGCGACCGCTATATCACTCGTTATTGTTGATACACAGTTCATGCTGACGCAGCTTGATCAGAGGCGACTGCGTGTGTCGCGAGTTGCGGGGTTACACAGCTGGAGTTGATGTGCTGACAACGTCGTTGCGGTCGATACGGTATTCATCTCGACGGATACCGATGCCGCTGCTCTCTTGTCTTCTCACCGACCCGCGCGGGTTACGGATAATAATGGGCGGGGTTACCATGTGGCAAGTTAACCCGCTCCTGCTGCGAGAGATCGAGACTTTTCGAAACAAACCCAGAACAACTCATGGTCTAACTTCGCTGGTTGCAAGTTGGTTGCGGTTGACACACGTGTCTTGCTTGTTGCTGTGTTCATCCAGATGTTGACGATCATCTTCGTTGCCGCTACTGGTTCGCGGGTCGCGGTTGAGATACAGTTATGGCTGACAGGGGACAGGGTGGCAGGGTGGCGGCCGCTATACCAACCGCTGTAGCGCTATTTACTGTGAATATACAGTTCATGCTGATGCATCATCAGGGATGGCTGCACGTTTCGCTTGTTGTGGTGGTTACACAGCTATGGTTGATGCGCAGATTGAACAGTTATCACTGGCACGGCTGCGCCAGATGCTTTTGCTTTGCGGATGGCTGTGGGTACTAACCCCTTTCGGCCTTCAGAGGGCAACGTTACCAAATATAGCTGGCAATTGCAGGGTCAGCCGCACGACATTACACGGGCTGCTAGCTAAAGGGGTGGGGATTTTAATGTGCACTCCAACGCAAGGAGCTGGGCGATACGCGCGTAGCATGAAACATCGTGTGCTGCGCACTCATGCTATGACAATGACCGTCTTTCTTACTTGTTTTATCGCTATGCGTGGGCTCCGAAAGGGTTAATGTCGGTATTAATGTCGGTATACAGCTGTCGCTGACGCACGGCTGTGTGTATATGCAACCATCATAGGCACTGATGTGCCACAGATGGTTTCACTTAGCTGATCACTGTTGATGTACAGCTGTGCCAAAAGTGCTTTCGCTTTGCGGGTCGCTGCTAACATACAGCAATTGCCCATCAATTACCCACACGGATATGTTGTCGCTGTTGCCTCGCTAGTCGCCGTTGATAGTCGTTAATCACTGTCGCCGTTGATATACTGCGGTTGATGGCACGGCTGTCATATTGGCTGTTGCTTCGCTGATTGTTATTGACATACGACGATCTCCGGCACGGCCTATTGGCTGTTGCTTCACTGATCGATGTTGATATACAACAATATCATGCGCGGCCGTACCGGAGCTGCTTTGTGTGACTGCTGACGTGACCGGGGTATGGTTGCTGTGGCTTCGCCTGTCGCTGTCGGTATACAGCAATCACGGGCACGGTTGTGCCAGAGGCTCTACTTCGCTGACCTCGGCGTGGTAGTGCCAGGGGCTTCTGGTTCGCATATCTCAGCACGGCGGTGCTGGAGGTGTCGGTTTTGCTGACCTCTGACTGATTCTACGATAGCCCCCCCCCCAAATCAGCGATTTGTTTAACGAACGTTTCGTGGCTGCTCGATACGAGAAAGGATGCTATGAAAAGTATATATCCACATGATTTCTTGTTCGCGAAGGACTATCGATCGATGACGTCGGGGTGGCCAAGGGCACCGTATTTCAGGAGATACGGCCGTGGGCTGGTTTCAAAATCGGTGATTTTGTTAAATAAAAGTCGGGGGGGCTACCGTAGAACGACCCCTCTATAGATATACAGCTATGGCTGGCACGGCGGTGTTATCTTTGGGCCGCTGCAGTTGATTTGCTTGTTGCTGATGATGGTTTGTGGGTGCTGTCAATATGTAAAAGCTATCGATGACACGACTGTGTCCATACATAGTTGCCTCTGCTTCGTTGATTGAGTATGTTATACCATCATCGCTAGCACGGCGGTGCCGGAGATGCTTTTTCCTAGGTGCTTGCTGATGTTAAACAGATACAGACGCCTGTCTTCGTTGCCGCTGTTGCTTCGCGGGTCACGGTTGACAGACAGTTATGGCTGACATGGGGTCAGAGTTGTGACCGCTATACCGCTTGTTACTCAGTTAATACACATGTAATGCTTACGCAGTTTTATCAGAGGTGACGGTGTGTATCGCTGGTGGCAGTGGTTACACGTCTATGGTTGATGTGCTGACAACGTGGTTGGAGTCGACACTTCTGCACACATTTCAACGGCCACCGAGACCGCTGCCCCCATATCTTCCTACCTACGCGCGGGGGCTACGGTTTGATAATGGGCGGGTGTCGTGTTGTGGCGGGTAGACCCGCTGCTACTGCGAGGACTCGAGACGTTAAGCACAGCTCGTCCGCAACCCAATACAGCTACCTTTCGACGGCCCCATCCCCCCGGTCCCTCTCCACGTGATATGAGCGTCCATGCACCGGCAGGGGTGTACGCCGCGACGGGTGGGTGGACGCATCGCTCGCCCGGTAGCCCCACCTCCCTCCCCACGATCTGGGCGCCGCGGGGAAAGCAAGCAGCACCCGCGCGCCAGGAGAATTGGAGGTCGGGACGGGGCCGGGGTCGCCGGGGAGACTGCGACCATGGCCAACTCGATTCCCCTGCTATTCGGCCGCCCCCCCCTGGTCCGCCCGGGTGATAGCTGAGCGCTCCGACTATAAATCTCGGTTGCAGGCCCTGTTTTATTAGCTACTGGTAGTATCGCGGACATATTCGTGACTCGTGGCAGCTTTTCCTACTTCGTTACATCTCAATTTCGCTGTTAGGTAACGGGGGGTAGGAGTGGCCCGGAGTCGCGCTGTTAGGGTCTGTGCTACCGTCAGGTTTTGTCGATGGATTAGCTGGACATACAGCATCACTTCGATGTTCGCTTAGTTGTTTAGCAGAACAAGGGGCGTGAAAATATTGCCCCTCGTTTCTAACGTACGATGCTGTGTATTGACATTCAGATAGTCTTGAATTGGCATTAGCGGTAGGTGGGCGCGGATGAATGGCTCCGGCACCTAAATCACCGCCAGACGGGCGTGCGGCCTATTCTACCATCAATTCCACAGCTTTCCGCCGACGAACATCGGTGGGTGGGCATATGGGCGATTCTCAACCCCTCGTCCACATTGCCTGTTTGGGCAGACGTATTTAGGGACCCGATGCAATGGTCGCTCCGGCGGCTGCCGTGGCATGCCCCGGCGTGGGACGCCGGCGCGGGGGGGGGCGCGTTTGTGCCGGGTTTCGTGCGAAACCTCGAAGCGTTTTGGAACGAAGTCGTCCTGCAGGAACACCCACTCCGTGACGAGCGTATATCATGCTGGTGTTCGGAACATGGAACAAGCAATACCGAGGTACAATGTATGTTTTACGGTGACCGCTGCTGCTGTTGTGGGGAGCACTTATCAAACCAGTGATGGTGCTTCCAAGCGAACGCAAAATAAGGGTAATCCAAATTGATTTACCACAACCGCCGGTCGTTCGTCTCGTACACGTCACTTTCTATGGTAAAAATTTAAATGAAGTTTGGGTGAGACGACGACCCCAGTCCGGTCGCCTATGCAGAGTATAAGAAAAAATGGAAGTGTGAGTAGGCCCACCGGCTGGGGGAGGAGGCCTCATCTAATCCAATGCTTACTTTGAATGATCGGTGAAGCCGCACAAGAATACTACAGTAAATCTGGTTTCCAGAAAATGAGGCATCGATGGTACGGAGGTGGTGTTGATTTGTGCTTGTATCAAAGCCTGATTGAGATCCTATTTGTGGCTTGTGAAACCGTATCGCATCTTCGGAGATGCGGCGAAACCAGGTTGGTCCTCCGAGAGATAATAATATAATTGTATGTGGTCTCCAATCTCTCATGATTGGGGCCACCACGTGGCTGGGGAGGAAAAGCCCCACAGCCGCACTTCAAAACTCTACTCTGCTCCTCTCTTCCCAGCCCGATGGCTCTCCGGATTACGTGACTTCTGTCTCCGCGAGCCAGCCTGTGCCCTTAACACCTGGTTTCATCGATTATGCTAGCATAAATCGTACGACTAGATAACCGGTGCTAGGGGCTAGGGCAAAATGGACCCCAATATCGGAGCCAACCTGCCAAAAGAAGAGCGCCGCCGTCTCCATGAGCAGTTCGATGCTGCTGTACTGGAAGTTAGACGCGTGGAAGCTGCTCGGAGGGATGAAGAACGACCCCACAATCAGGAAGACCAGCCTAGGGGGAGCGCCGTTCAGTCGCCCGAGCATCCCTCGCAAGTCCCACCACAAGCACAGCAGCATCAATGGGCAACAGGCCCACTGCCAGGCACGTATCGTATCAGCAGTAGCATTAAACTTAGAGTGTTTGATGGAATGTTCAAAATTGGAGAGGAGGTTCAGCAAACGGTAATGGTCTTTGTAAACTAGATGCTTGCTCATTTTTGGGAGGAGGGTTGCCTAGATGCGGTAGAGAGGGATGCACCTATCAAGATAGCGTCTGCAGGAGTTAGCCCAGAGGCGCTAAACGGGGAGTTTGGAGAGGAGGCTGTAGCCGGGGCACGTGTTGCTTCGAAGATATTAATCAACCAGATCTCGTACCCCACCATTCTGAAACTGATCATCGCAGCTGGTTCACCCAGCGAGGGTTGGTCCATATTAAAGAAATTTTGTGCTCCATAGGCTGCCGCTGAGAAGGCTAGGCTCACTCAATCGTGGTATAGCCTACGGATGAAGGAACACGAAACCCCCAACGAGTATTTCGCGCGCGGTAGTGTACTGAAAAGTCGGCTTGCACTGCATGGGTTGACGTTTTCTGATGTTGATGCCAACCAACATTTTGCCAGTAACCTTTCCCATGTTTTCGAAGTGCAAAAGAGTATTTTGCTGTCGAACGCAGATTTGACATGCAAAGTACTCGAAGATGTGGTACTAAATGCATACGGAGAGATGGAGATGGCGAGGGAGGAGGAAAAGAGGACCGGGACGGGACACGTTCTCGTTGCTCCCGACTGGTCTGGTCGGGGAAACGGGGGTGACCCAAACGGCGGGAGAGGGGGACGAGGAGACCGTGGAAAAAGCAGGTAAAACGGCAACAAGAGGGCAGACAGCAGCAGCAGCAGCAGCAGCAGCAGCAGCAGCAGCACGCAAGCAGTCGCGGGCGTTGGGGTTGTAACGAAGCGCCACAGCAGTAGGGAGCTGGAGGTAGAGGAACTGGCGGCAGAGGAGGCAGCGGAAGGTATGTCGGTGGGCGTGCGCCAGCGGTCGGGGGTAGGGGGAGAGGTTCGCTATCGTACCCCCCCCTCCGCGGCGGATATAATTATGCCGGATGCCCGTCGAACCTTCCCCGTCTTTTTGGTAACCAGCCACCGATACATGGGGCTGACCCTCGCAAACGATTCGAAACCTGCAACGAGTTGGGGCACACGCATCAGTTTTGCGCGTGGCGAGTGGATCCAGGATACCCGACCCCCCCCCCCCGTGTCCGCCGGACCTGCGCCACCTCGCCCCAGGCGTACCGCCCCCGTTCTGCCAGGCTACCAGCAGCCGTGGCCTCACTCATACGGTCAAGCACATGTCGCCGCTGCCGCCGCCGCCTACGGCAATGCTCTGCTCGCATATAGTGCCGACACTAACGCCGCCGCAAAGTACGCCAGCAACAACAGTGACGACGACTACTACCACGGTGAGGAGCAAAAGCCACAGCAGCCGGAGCAGTACCAGCAGCAGCTGGGGTACTAATACGAGCAACAGCCACAGCCGCCGGCGCAGTACCAGCAGCACGTGGGGCCCTACTTCGAGCAACCGCCACCTCCGCCGGCGCAGTATCAGCAGCACGCGGGGCCCTACTACGAGCAACCGCTACCTCCGCCGGCGCAGTACCAGCAGCAGGTGGTACCGTACACTTACGGGCAGCAGCCGCCACCGCCATCATTCCAGCAGCATCAGCACCCTGCAAGCCATGCCCCGTCCTCTTCCTCTTTCGCCTTCTCCCGGATCATCTTCGTCTCCTCAGGCCGCGCTGCATCTACTGATGGCACGCTCGGTGCCACAGGGCAAGTCTGATTTTTCGTGTGATACAAATAGAGTAGGCATGAATGGGATAGGGCTTGCCAGCCAATCGCATAGTGTGATTGCTGCCGCGAAGCGTCGGTTAGGGCCGAGAGCCAGTGAGCTTTGGGTTTCCGACAACGGAGCCACGAATCATATCACTAACGACCCACGCAATGTGTATGCTTGGGTCGCGATTCCCCCTGGTAAGGAGAAGGTGTTTATTGGGGATGGGAGAGCGATGCGAGTGCTAGGTGTAGGCAGCTTGAACCTTAAACCGCACTCAAAAACCGACTTCCATGTCAAATTGCGCCAGGTATACGTCACGGAAGGGATCGGTTTTAACCTGCTTTCATTGCACATGAGGCCCAAGCACGTCAGAAAATTACTCTCGACATGGATGGCGCACATCTTTTTGATGGGCGTTTGACTTTCCCACGTGACTCAACTGGATCATCTTTGTTTGCGACCCGCCTTGACCTAACGCCAAGTACAAAACTTACTGCTGTACCTGCCATGTCTGGTGTCCCCCCCCCCCCGTTTCCTTTCAGGTTCGTGTGCCGGGTGTCGAACCCCCCCTCCCCTCTCGAACCCCCCCCCCCCCCCCTTTTGATATAGATAGGGCAGGGACCTCGGATTTTGGATCCCACCCCCTTTCCCACCATAGTGTAGAAGAGGTAGTGCTTGCGGACAATGGCTTCCCGCCCGTCGTTAGCGGACGTAGTACCTACAGATAGGGCAAGACCCTCGGATTTTGGATCCCACCCCCTTTCCCACCATAGCGTAGAAGGGGTAGTGCTTGCGGACAATGGTTTCCCGCCCGTCGTTAGCGACGTAGTACCTGACCGATTCAAGGTTTCTGCCCACCACTCGTGGTGTAGTACCTGCGGTTTCTGGTCCCCCCCCCCCAGGCTTCAGATGAAGCACGTGTAGGACCATCGGTGCAGTGCGCCCATAAGACGTCTACTGTGAGTCCCCCCAGAGTAGAGCCAGGAGCGGTAAGGGTCAGACCTCTTGTCACTGCCCCGGGCGTGCAGGAGACAGATATGAGCGTATTCACGGATGTTAGACTAATGGATGGTCAAGATGACGCTTTGTACACGGACTTTTCCCTGCCCCCCTTAATGCTGCGGCAGCGCAAGCTCTTTCAGAGACGGGCTGGCATAAAGTTCACGTTGGAAACATAGGCATGACTGCTGCTGCTGTACTCGCTCCTGGTAGACGCCCATTTGCTGTTGGAAAACCCACCAGGAGTATAGATGTTAACCACTTTCACGTCTCCTCCGGCCATTTGAATGAAAGATTGTTGAGAGAAACGGCTCAGCAGCATGGTGTGACCTTGACGGGAGTGTTGCAACCGTGTGGTGGGTGTTTGGAGGCAAAGGGGGTGCGGGCTGGGGTGCCGCGGAGGACGACTTCGCGCGCGGGGAAGCCTATGGAGACGGTGCATATTGACCTGCCTGGCCCCTACGAGGCGTCCATGGGCGGGTCCGTCTACTTGATCATGTTCGTCGACAGCGCCTCGAGGTGGATGCGGCCGTACGGGATGAGGAAGAAGTCAGAGACCACCACGTACGTGCGGAAGTTCGTCGCCGACATGAACAACATGGGGCGGCCGCACTGCTTCCGTACGGACGACGGTGGAGAATTTACCAGCCGCGACTACGTGGAGTTTTGCGACTCCGCGGGGATTCGCCGTGAATACACGGCCCCGGGTAAGCCGCAACAGAACGCGGTTGTCGAAAGCGCGATCTGGCGAGCCATGAAGGGCGATCATGCGGCCCGTCGCGAGATCCGGCGAATGTTTCCCGACGTCGACCTGGGGCGCATTCCAAATCCTGGCACCAACGATAACCGTCTGTGGCTGGAGGCTGTGCTTTGGGCTGCGGACTGCTTTAACCGATCGGCGACCAAGGCCAACACCGGGTGGCGTTCTCCGCACGAAGTTTTCTTCTCGCCACTAACGGCCCTACACGTGGTGCCGTTCTTTCTGAAGGGCATGATGCGGGTGAACCGCAGCACTAAATCGGACGTCCATTTGGAATTGTGCTATTTTTTTAATAACGGCCACAACCATCCCTCGCCCGCCGTGAAGGTCATCAAGGCCTCGACGGGTGGTATTTCCTACACCAGCGACGTGGTGTAGACAGTTCCTCGTGCGCCGGTGCTGCCATCGCCGGCGCCCGCGATCGCGGGGGGATCAGTGAACGCCGCCGCGCCGGCAACGCCGATGTTCAACATCAGCTACGTGCCGCCACCACCACAAATTCGGTCATCAGAGCAACAGCCACTGCCGCCGTCGCTCCAGCCCCCGCCGCCACCGTTACCGCCATTTCAGAGCTCACCGATGCCTTCCGCCGTCACCCTGCCGCGACCGCACACGGAGCCGCAGCGGATATCTGACCGTACCCGCTCGAAGACTGTGAAACCAAGCGACCAGGTGCTTCATGATAGCGTCGGGCTCCTGTCCAGGATGAGCAAGAATGCGCTGCTGTCGATGGTGACTACGAATAGAACCGTCGACGTCGGCCGCCGCAACAAGCCGCCGAGGATTGGAGGCCGCGGGCAGCCGTCATTTTCCGTTGGAGACCTCGATGAGGCACCACCGGTTGGGGGGAACAGGGGGATCCCATGCGCTGTGGCGGCAATGCTCGCCACTCGGGAGGGCATCGAAGCGACCTTGGGCGACCAATGGCCGCCATACAAACCGCCGGACTTGCCACACTGTTACGCTTCTGATCTCAAGGTACCAAGGAGCCACAAGGAGGCTGTGCGATCGGAGCACGCTCATCTTTGGAAATATCCGGCGAGGCGGGGATGTTATGGGCTGCTGGATGCGGGGACTTTTGAGCCGGCGTAGCAATCAGTGGAAAGCTACAACAATGCAATGTGGGTTTTTGATTGGAAAGCTGATGAGTACGGCTGGCCCACGAAAACCAAAGCGAGCCTTGTAGCGCGGGGGGATGAGCAGATAATGAACATTGATTTCGGGGAATTGTTTGCGCCCACTGTTGCTGTGCCGAGTGTTCGGTTGTTGACAGCAATGGCGTGCGAACTGGATCTTGACTTGTGCCATTTTGATATTGAGCAGGCTTTCGTGCAGTCTGACCCGGAGGAAAATGTTAACATGCGTTTGCCTCAGGGTTGCGGTAGGATGTCAGGGAAGATAGTAAGACTGAACAAGAGCTTGTATGGCTTGAGGCAAGCATCGAGGCAATGGCACGCACATCTTACTAGGTGCTTATTGAGTTTGGGATTCCTGCAGTGCCTTGCTGATGCATGCGTTTTCCAGTTGGTGGAGGTGGGTCGTGTAGTGATGACTATAGTGGTTCATGTCGACGACATATTTGCCGTGGGGGAGAAGACAAGGTGTGACCAGTTTAGCAGGGATTTGAATCAAATGGTCCCGGTAAAAAATCTGGGAGAGTTGCGTTGTTACTCGGGTTGTTTCTACGAGAGGGACTGGGAGAAGGGGGTGTTGAAGATTTCCCAGCAGACATTCGCTGAACAATTGGCGGATGAATACGGGATAGAGTTTGGTAAGAGTGTCCCGCTCCCGGTTGGCACGAAACTTGCGAAGTTTGACACGGATGAAGCACCAGGAAACTGGCCGTTTCATGAGTTGGTCGGCTCACTAATGTGGCTGTCAACCCAGACTTGACCAGACATTTCCAACGCGCCACGAGCGGTGGCTAGATAATGCCCTTCGCCAAAGTTAGTTTATTGGAGGGCAGCGCTTCGTATTCTAGGGTATGTGAGACGGACTAGCTCATTCGGTACCACTTTTCAGAGAGGTACATCAGCGGGCCTGAACTTGCAGGCATTTGCTGATGCAGACTACGCAAGTGTGGCGGCCGACAGGAGGTCAGTTTCTGGGGGGTGATGTGTGAGGGTGGTTGTGTATCTTGGTTTTCCAGGACGCAGAAGTGCGTCACACTTTCTACTACATACAGATAGATGCAGAGTATGTGGCGCTTGCAGACGTGATTAAGGAGGTGTTGTTTTTGAGGCAGGTTTGGAGTTTCATGTTGCCTGATGTTGGCATACCGTGCATACCGGTGTTCGAGGACAATGAGGGCGCCGTGCAGCTTGCGAAAAACCCAATCACGAACTCGAACTCAAAGCACATGGATGTACGGCACTATTTTCTCAGGGATCTAGTAAGGCGGAAAAATATATCGATAATCCACGTGACTTCTTCTTTTCAGCACGCAGATTTCTTAACCAAGGCAATACCACGGGAGTCTTTTGAGTTTCACCGTGGTAGTCTTGCGATGAACTCCTGGTAATGTTAATTGGAGGTAATAATATTGGTTGTGTTTGAGTATTGGACGATGCAATTGGAGATGTTTTATCTTGATTTCGGTATCAAAAATTCGGTTGATGAAGGACTTGGAGTATATTAATTTGGGGGAACAAAATCGATTGTTTTTGAGTATTGAATGATGAAATTTGAGATATTTATCTTGTTTTCGGTATTGTAAATTCGGTTGATGGAGGACTTGGAGTAAATTAATTTTGGGGAACAATATTGATTGTTTTTGAGTATTGAATTTTGCTTGGCGGTTTGAATGGGCGTTATCATGACTGTGTTACAAGCAGGGAGAACTTTGGTTTGTGCTCGTATCAAAGCCTGATTGGGATATTATTTGTGGTTTGTGAAACCGTATCGCATCTTCGGAGATGCGGTTGGTCCTCCGAGAGATAATAGTAAAATTGTATGTGGTCTCCAATCTCTCATGATTGGGGCCACCACGTGGCTGGGGAGGAAAAGCCCCACAGCCGCACTTCAAAAACTCTACTCTGCTCCTTTCTTCCCAGCCCGATGGCTCTCCGAATTACGTGGCTTCTGTCTCCGCGAGCCAGCCTGTGCCCTTAACACCTGAGTTCATCGATTAGGTGGCTCCATGATTTGGAACCGGTGAAATACTTGGAGAATCTAGGCCACGTCGATCATTGTGCCTGTTTCCCACGAACCTAAAGCCAGAGAACATGCGTTGAAGAAGAAATACTGACTATCCCGCCCACCCAGCTTATGCATGCAGTAGTTTCTTGTTAGACCCCTTTACAGCCCCCGAACCCCTCCCTATACTAAATGCAAGTAATTTTGTCCCCTAAAACGGGTTTTCAGTTGTAAAGGGGTTAACAACCTTTAACTTTGGGGACCGGAGAAGTCTGCGAGCGCCTTGCCACACTCAGCCCCCGGCGAAAGCAACTAGGGATATCTTCAAATGGATCAGAGATTGGAACAAAGCTGTTGGTTCCGGCCTATTTGAGCCTATCTGAGGCACAGTACCGGAGCCACAATCACTGTCTTCAACCTCCGCCCAACGGGCAAGAACAAGAGGAAGCAGAAACAACTTCAGACCACCCTAGACATCTTGCGTGCTGAGTAGGTTCTGTGCCATGTATGTTTCATTTGATTTGATTTGACTTAATTTGATTTGATTTGTTTTGATTTTACTTATTTCTATTATATTTTTATTTTTTTATTGTAAATTTATCCATTATATTCAGTTTTATTTTGTTTTATTTTGTTTTATTTTGTTTTATTTTACCTTGCTTTATTTTATTATATTTTATTCAAAATTATTTCGTCAATAATAGCTCATTTATTTTATCTTTATTTAATACTTCAAAAAAAAAATAGAACATAGAAAAAAAGAAAAGAAACAGATGAAAATATGTATATATTAATTATGTATAATAACATAAAGTAGTATAATAATAAAAAAAATAAAAAAATAAAAGACGATGTTATCCCCGGCATACTAAAATTGAATAGAAAAACGGACTGAAAGAAAAAAAAAATGGAAAAAAAGAAACAGAAAACAGAAAATAATGCAGTAAAATAAAATATAATATGAAAACAAACATATAAAATTTTTCAATTTTTTGTTATAAAATAGGATAGAATGAAATATGATAGAGACGTCAAAACCTACAAATAAGGGACCATAATTAGGGATTAGCCGGCTTAAATCTGCAAATAATAGTTGACAGTCCCGTAGTCCTAAAGAGTCAACAGCGTAATTTTTAGAAATAAGCCGCGTGAGGACGCACTAAATCTTGGAGTTCTTTTAGCTCTCCAGATTTAACGCGCCCAGACACGGGCTGCTGCTGCAAAAAACATCATGCGCGCCAGTGGTAGAGCACGCAATCCTAGCCAAAAGGCTAGAGAGGCTGGGGCCGGGGATCTGCAGGCGACCCGGTCCACGGGCTGTGTGGGGTTTAGGGAGTTTGGCGAGCGGCACGCGGAGGAGGTTGAGAGGAGGGGAGGAGAGGAGCAGTGCGATGATGACGAGGAGGTGGAAGCAGTCACCGTGGTACTCGGCAAGCAGGTAGCAGCCGCGGCTCAGCCGACTGAGCCGAAGCCGAAGAAGACGAGGGTCAGTAAGAAGTGGAACACACTCCATGATGACCTGGTGCTCGCGCAGAAGGGTGACAGAGAGAGAGGGGAGCCTCTTCGTTCTGTTTTTTTTTTTTCGGTGAATCACATACATACATACATGCCGCTCCTCTCGCAGTTGTATGTCTCGAGCGCACACACAACCACAGGAAAGATAACAAACAGCAGTACGCTTAGGACGAATGTGCTAGGTGTCTCGGTGGGGCCGCTGGTGTGTGGTTGTAGACTAGACGCCTCCACTCGCGTAGCATAGGTGCCCGCAAAAGCTTTTCGCTGTGCCCTTCAAAAAAAAAGAAGCACGGAAAAAAATCAAATTTCACGATCCCCAGGCCACTAGTCTAGTCTACATGTATTTAGAACCGCCGCACAGAAGCATCACGGTGACAAATCAAGTGGACTTACTTGTATCTCGCACAGGAGGCAAAGTATATGAACCGTACTACATTCATCCTGCCTCGGGCCGTTCTACGTGCAGCACAGTGTTAACGATGCGCGCAAATCACGACTGCCTTGTGCGCACAACAAAAACGACCTTCACAAAAAGTTGTTGCCTGAACACGGAGACGGACGGACCGGGGAAGGGGGCGGCAGGATGTGTACGTATTGCAGCAGTAGTAGCCGTCTTGGGGTTACAGAAATTGGGTGCGACATACAGAGATCGCACCGCGAAAGGGGAAAAAAAGGCGCGCATCGACACAGCTAGCACCTGAACCCGCCGTGAATGTCATGTGTAGTAGTCGGCGGCCCGTATCGATTTGTGCAGCACGGTTTGTACCACCTATACCCCGGGCCGTATTTTCGTCCTGACGATTCCGCCGCTTTTAAATTTTTCGGGAAATTTCCAAGGCGGGCTGTTGGTGGCCCTTATTCCTAATTATATTTCCTTGTTTCTGGCTCTTTAGAGCTCCACCCCGAAACTCCCAAATAATACATGATTTTATTTCATTTCATTTTATTTTTATTTTGTTTCATTTTACTTTTTTTTCATTTTGTTATTTTTTACTTTTTTATTATTTTTATTCATTAGATATATTTCATTTTATTTAAATCAATATTGTTTTATTTATGTTATCAAATTTGATTGAATGTATTTTCTAAAATATAATTTAATTTCATTATTTATTCAATTTATTTCAATTTATCTCAAACTTTGATTGATTTTAGTCATTAATATTTGTTCCTAATCTTTGTTTATATTTAAATTTAGTACTCCGGAGTATTATTTTATTCCCATTTTTTTTTCATTTACTCTTTATTTCTCTTGGTATTATATTATATTTCATTTTATGTTATTTCATTATATGTCAGTTTTGTTTGTGTTTAATTTTTCTCGATAATAATTTAACTTTAATGCATTTTTTTCTTAGTTTTTTTCTCAGTGTTTCAATTATTTTTCGTTCTTTGATTTTTTATCATTATACTAGGTATTATATTTTTCATCTGCTTTCTTTAGTGGATTTTTTTTTAAAATATATTTTGTTTTGTTTTTTGAATCTTTCAAGTTTTATAATTTTTTTCTTCTGTTTCCTTTTTTTTTTTCTTCTACTTCCCCATTTTTTTTTCATCTTTTTTTCCCCATTTTTTTACTTGTGTTTTTACTCCATTTTATTCCGTTTTACTTCTAATTTTTTTGTCCAGGATTACTGCCGCGCTGAGCGCTCAGCGCGGAGGTACATCCCGGGCGAGACCTTCCTTTTCGGGGGCAGGAGGCCTCATCTAATCCAATACTTTAAATGATAGGTGAAGCCGCAGAAGAATACTACAGCAATATGACACTAACAGTTCTCTGAACCGGAAGTGCCGCAAAGCGAGACACTAACACCCGGGGTGACCCCAGATGGTGTACATGGCCAACACCAGCGCCGCGATGCGAGTGTTCCGACAAATATCACAATCACCCTGGGTCAGCTTTCCACCAATCAGGGAGCTCAAAGTTGATAATGTTGCTGCTGCTGCTGTTGTTGTTGTTGTTGTTGTTGTTGTTGTTGTTGTTGTTGTTGTTGTTGTTGTTGTTGTTGTTGTTGTTGTTGTTGTTGTTGTTGTTGTTGTTGTTGTTGTTGTTGTTGTTGTTGTTGTTGTTGTTGTTGTTGTTGTTGTTGTTGTTGTTGTTGTTGTTGTTGTTGTTGTTGTTGTTGTTGTTGTTGTTGTTGTTGTTGTTGTCGTTGTTGTTGTTGATGTTGTTGTTGTTGTTGCTGTTGTTGTTGTTGTTGCTGTTGTTGTTGGTGTTGTCACATGAACTAATCACCACAGTCTAGTGTTATAATGCTTAGTTTGGGTAAGCTGTTGGTTAACCTTTTGCAAGTGGTCAAATGGACTAATACCCCACTAATTCCTTAACAAATGGCGTCGTCGGCAGGACAGAAAGAAAAATCAATGGAAGAACAGCCCCAAAACCCGACGAAGACTCTCAGGACACTACGAACAACCCAAAGACAAAGACGCAAAACTCGTAGCTCAAAAAAAATATATGGATAATTGACAGGTCCGCCCGCATATCCGGCCGACCTGCTATCCCGCCGTTTCAGGGGGGGAGAGTGTTATAAGGCTTAGTTTGGGGTAAGCTACGATTGGTTAATCTTTCGCAAGTGGTCAAATGGACTATTAATAATACCCAACTAATACATTCACAAATGGCGTCGTCGACAGACCATGGGTTTTTGGGTCGTGGGTTCGATCCCCACCATCCACAATAATAAACTTTTCAGATTTTCCTCATTCATCATGTCGAACTTGAAAAATACTCTCCCTGGTATCCCCAGGAAATGAAACGGCTTGGATATTGACAGGTCCCCGTATATCCGGCCGACCTGCTATCCCGCCGTTTCAGGGGGGGAGAGTGTTATAAGGCTTAGTTTGGGTAAGCTGTTGGTTAACCTTTTGCAAGTAAGTGGTCAAACGGACTAATACCCCACTAATTCCTTAACACTAGTCCATGTGTCACGGGACAGGCGTCAATCACTCTATAATTTATAAATGACTGAAGCAAGTCGAAACTTGTGTGAAATCATAAAATTAGCTTGTTGTGTATGTAGTGTCGACCGGGTGGGTCCGTCAGCTGCCTCTCCGTATTTAACAGGACGTCGCTACCGACATGCGAGGTACCATACATACCTGGGTCACATTACTGCAATAAACCGTCCGGCATTCCATCAACCTGGAACACAGTAAGGACCATAGCCACGTGCGGCAGCGGGGGATACTTACAGAAGGACAAATTTCAGCGTTCATTGGGACCTCGCCACCAACACAAGTAGTTAATGTTATTTCAGTGTCCCTGCCACCTTTCAACCAACTGGGGGGCATAACAACGTGCAAACGTGTGGCCGGGAGGGGGGGGGTTGGGGAGCTACGGGAGCGTCGGGACGTTGCGTCTCGGAATTCACGGGAACGCTGAAATCCTATATATATATACCCGTGGCCACGAACTGCTCAGCGGGTTCGACTTGTTTAGTGTACCAGCCCGTCCCGTCCTGTAAGCACAATCTTTACTTCGACTTCTAGGTAGGGCGGATTGTGCGCTTTTTTTTCCAGCCACTTTTTTCTGTTTTATTTGATGCCACTGCCTATGTATCTATCTATACTGTGCGCGTGTGGTGTGTAATAATAGGAGCTTCTGGAACTGTTTGTCAATAGTTAGTGTACGGCGCCACACGGTGTTGGCTTCTGAAGAGTGTACCAGGCAGGATGCAGTACACTGAATCGTAGTAGTTCGTGCAGTACACTCAGTGTTACTTGTACTGAACGATTACAACAAGAACTCTATTCTATACCGGGGGTAATAGAGTAATTAATGTATTAATAGTAGTAGTAGACTAGGCGTTAAGGTACAGCCTCTGTGGAAATAATAAAGCTGCTTCTCTACGTACCACGGCTAAGAAAATGAGTACTCGTGAACCGAGGACCTGCGCAATAAGCAGATCTGCAGGGGACACTCTCTGTGTTCCTACCCGAATAACTTAAGAGAGGGCAGTTCATGCCAATTCCGTGTTGTTAGCGGTCACCGTCAAATTGTACAATTTAATATTAGTCCAACTAGTTCTGGGGTTCGAGTCCCACGTGGATCGGATTTTCAAGTTTGTTCGCCAAAAAAAATCAAGGGAAACCAGTGCTGAGAGAGAATATGGCAGCGTGGGTAGGCACAATTCGATGCGATTGGAGAAGGGAAGAATTACCTGGAATCTTCTGGCGATAACAATAAAGGCACGTACCGTAGTGGAGCCGGGGGGGGGGGGGGGGTAGCCTGCTTAGTGACCCCGGATCCGAGTTATGTCTAGAAAGCCGGATCTGAGTTATATGTCCAGGGAGGGCGAAGGAGAAAGGAAAAGTTCGAAGATAAGGGAAGGAAGATGGGCAAAAAGAATTATACAAAGCGGTGTGAATAGCCCTACGAAAAACTACTGCCAGGTGGTAGGTATTAATAAATATCTGTTGTGCTATATGTTACGTACGTAGCGCATTTTTTCGTAAGTATGGCGGACAGGCTCATATATATTGACAGATTCTGAAGCCTGACACCCGGAAGCCGTTTTACTGGATGTACGTACTGCTGCTGTGTAGTAGGTGTAGAGTCCATTGTTATCCGGGCAAGCAATCCAGCCTTTGGCGCGAACGTTATTGTCATTTCTGATACCATGGTACCATTTGAAATCCGGCTGTGAGCCGGATAGGAGTAATGACATTTTTTAATGACATAATGTGTGACCTGTGTTGCTACCTACCGTACCTGTATAGCGTAGCCTATGACCTACGAAGTATGTATATACACAACGAAACGGGATCGTAGAATATGGTGGGTTTCTATTCCATCGGTGCCAGTGTTTTGTCCGGTCTATGCCAATTTTTCAGGCACGTGCGGTGTCGGAGCACGCTCCATGTCGACGCCTATCGCTACCATAACAGGTATTATTACTAGCTAGCGCCTTTCCCGTCCGTCGGGCATCAGAACGCCATATATGTGAGCGATATTATTCCGCACAACGCCTAGGTTAGCTTTAATAGTGTACTAGAACCTTCTCCGTCCAGCATGATGAGAACGCCATACCAATGTATATAATCTCGCTTCACGCGACGCGTAGCGTTTGTATCACGTAGCAAGGTGGCGTTCGTCGTCCACTTCTAAGGCATAAATGTTGTTATATACAGTATATGCGAATAATGACATTGCAAGCGACACGCGCTAACTGTTATCTATCTGCTGGTAGCATATAGCGCTCTCAACGTCCGTTCGACATCACAGTGCGTGTCATTGAGTGTCATAGGAACAATCGAGTCACAGTATGTATGGTAATGCATGGTAATGTGTGGTAATATATGGTAATAATGTATGGTAGGGGCATAGACTAACTATTAATAAGGTGTCTGGTAATGTTACGGTTCAATAAATTCCTCATCAAGTAAGTAAGTGTGGACTATCGCCTACTTATCGCCTACTTACTGTATGTAGTCTCTTATGTATGGTAGTTTAAAGAGAGTAAGTACTTGTTTTGGGACTGGAATCTTATTGATTCACAGCGCATAATAGAGTTGGTCGGGTTGCGCAAATGAATGTCTTCGGGGTAATGTTTCGGTTGGGATATTGAGCTCGTGTTCTAGGAGCTCAGAAACTTCTGATGCTGCACCTACCTCTCTCTAGCGCGGGAAGACACACAGTTTGCAAATATGATTTTCGACAGAATCTTCAATCTCACAGCTGGTGGAGTGTATTTTTATTTTTGTAATTTGATCGTACATACTATACTCCAAACATACGTAGCGTGATACGAATTCGAACTGCTAGTATTTTTCTCGTTCCACACGAACGAAGAGAAGCTTTGTGACTTGCGCTGAAATGCTACTACTACTACTGAATTATGGCACCCTTCACATCCAACATCATCAGAGCGCCATACGAGTAATCCTGTTTCACCAACCGACCATGAATGGGACCGTTCTTACCGAGACCTTCGTTCAGTATTTCGTCAAGTTGCGAAATTTCTGTACAAACAACCATTTTACTGAAAAAAGAAATGTCCGGAAAACGTTTCCAACACTAATTCCAAGTAATAACAGGCGCCCGAACACGTCGGTACCGTTCTATACACTGGTAGGTGGTACGAGCTTGCCGTTTCGTTCGGTGTTCGGAAAATTTTAGTGAATAAATATCGAGCCGTTCTTCAGGAAAACGATATTTTTTGTCGGTGTTTCGCGCAAGTTCGGTAATGACGCGCCGTTTTTCACGACAAGGATATAAAGGTTCAGTGTAGTTCGAAGCATGTTGCGTAAAATCCATGACAATTTTGCTCAAAATGATGAGGCGTTCTTAACTCTGTTATACTGACCAACAGCATACTCGAAATAAAATCCCTAACTGTTTACAGGTAATGATAATGTGCCCAAACACGTAGGTGCAGCTCTTCTATTGTACAGGTTAACGCGGAGAAGAAGGAGTTTTCGTCCGGAATCTCGTGAAATGTCAGTAAAAAACTACCAACGTTTCTTCACTATCAATAGAACGGTCTTTTCGGTCTGGACATTTCGGGAAATTTCGGCACCGACGAGTCGTTGTTCCTAACGATAATGGACCAACTCATTTGCGGTTCCTAGCCCTGAGCGTTCCGAGAACGTGCATCGTTCCTCGTCCCTCTACGAAGCCCCTTAGATCGAAAAACTAAAAGTTTTCCTCGACAGCCACAAGATGTTCAAGTATGTATATTTCTGTGTGTATTTTGATATGTCTACGTACTTGCACTCACTGCTGCTTGCGTCTGCTTTTTGTCGGCAGTATTTGGTCATCCACCCTAATTATTTTCTCGAAATAACGACCGACGTTTCCCAAGGGTTTTCCAGCGCCTGGTGTGGTGCAATATTCCATTCATCGCATCGATGCTAGGCGTCGCGCGATACACTTTGATTTTTGTATTGATGCGGTGCGGTGTCACGCAGTTCAACATCGCATGGATAGGTAGTAGTGTCGCTATATATATTGTTCGGTAACAACAGATAGATACCATTCTACTATTAATAGCGGAACGGCTCCGTACCAAGAAAACACCATTTTTTTAAAAAGCTACTGCGAACACATACGTTCGCTGTGTTTTTGTCCCAGATCAATTTCAAGTACCCGTCGTCACAACCGCCGTGAGCCAAGATTCACTGCACAACTTTCAACCGACGGCGCGAATTGCAAGGTTGTCTGCCGAATAAACCGTAAGATGCAACCTCACTGCTACTACTGTGCTTCATTTCTTCACCAATTAGTAGAGTCGAACGGTGTGGCTCGGTGCGGATTTCTTGTACCAGGTATATCGTACGGTGCGCGGCGGTGCGGGTTGTGGTTCTTGATTGTTACACGATTCTTCGCGGATCGGATATATCTTTATCGCAAAGTTCTCCGGTGCGGCGCGATTCGGCGAAGCAAGCTACAAAAAAAATTAAAATTTCAGGGAATGCCGAACATCAGTGTCAGGACTTAAGCCTCCTACCTGGCATTCGCTACGCTATGGTCTTCTAGGAGAGCAGGGGTCGAGCTGTTCACTGCTACTACACGAGTTTTACGGCTGATACCTACTTTCAAGGAGAGCTAAGGCACAATCGAACCCCCAACCCTAGCCAAAATCCTAAATCCGACACGGAGCCTATATCCCAAACCCAGGGCGGGTCAGAAGCAAACCAGAAACGTTGCTTGGACCATTCCGAATTTTGGCCACGTTTTGACCTCCGTGGCCATTTGCAAGGACACACAATATCTGTTGCATATCACATCTAACATTAAATCTTCTAGAATAACAAAACAATACCAGGCAGGTGATATAAAGGGATGTCTGCTTGCTGCACTGTCAGATTTGTCCCCTTCAAGGATTTATAGTTTCCGCGCACATATTGACGTGTCCCCCCCCCCCCCCCGATCCCTCTTGTTCAAACGGCCCACCTAAAATCAAAATCTGCGAGAGTAGTAACACTACCAGACAGCTGATATCACCTAATTATATTTCTCGCCATCCATGCCGTAGCCCCAACTCATTTCCGCCCCCCCTCCGCCTCCTTTCTTTTCTTTTTTTTTCTTTTTTTTCTTTCCGCTCTTTTTTTGTTCAAACGACCCACCTACAATCGAAATCGGCCAGAGTAGTAAACACCTCTATCTACGCAATTGATATCACGTCATTATCTTTCTAGCCACCCATGACGTAGCTTTCATTCATCCCCCCCCCCCTCCCCCAACGTCCCCTCCTTCCCCACCACCCGCACGATCGCCTTGACCTAGCACCACGCGTAAAGCAAGCCCCTACATATATGCGTAATACGCGCGATCGGAGTATCACACACAAGCTTGCAAAGATCATTTTCGACCAAATCTTCGATCTCACGGCTGGAGAGTATTTTCATATTATATGTAACCTAAACCTCTTGAAAACCCTCCCCCCCCCACCCCCCCACCCTGAACCTCCTCCCCTTTTTTTTTCTTCTTTCTCCTTTCTTCTTTTCCCGCTCCCTCTTGCTCAAACGTCCCACCTAACATCGAAATCTGTTAGAGTAATAAACACTTCCAAGCACTAGATATCACCTCATTATCTTTCTAGAGCCATCCATGCCGATGCTGCAATTCACTCCCCCCGCTGGTATAGCAAGCCCCCACAAATATGCGGCGATAATTTTTAGCTTGTCGACGCAGATCTCTACTTCTGAGCTATAGACACGGGTACGTACGAGCCCAGATTTTTTTTAAATGACTTTTAGGCCATTTCCGGGTTCATGTTACACCGCGTGAATAGCACTTCATATCCTGAGTAGACTGGAAAACGCGCAGAGTGTTGCAACTGCTGAATAATGCCATTATTATATATACAATATAGTTTCATTAGTCCAAGAGCACCCCTTGCACACTACTCTATCCACCCCTTGCACACTACTCTATCCTGAGAGAGTAGACCGAAATGAAGTATCTTGAACAAACCGCCAAATAAAAATTCTGTCAAATTTCCAGGCGCACAGCACAGCAATATTCTGCATCGTTTCCGACTGGGATGTCGGCTCGTAATTCCTTAAGAATTTATTTGGCGATTTCATCGCAAGGCAATCCGTCAATAAGTTTCCATAAAAATTCCAAGGGCACAGCACAGCACAGGTTGATGTACGGTATGGCTTGTCGCTAGGAAGGGGACGCCGCGACTGTTGAAAACATCTTCGGTATGGAGATTTCCTCGGGCGGTAATCCGTCACCCATTAGCCTCCGTACAGGCCAACGGCCACTGCTTGCGTCTCGCAAATAACCCGAGAGATGCGGGTGCTCAATTGTTACTTTGCCGATGGGAGGTGTGCAGTTTATGCAGACGCCGTAATACGCCTGGTTTCCGGCAAGCAGACGTGCGCAAGCCTAACTCTGTCACACATGGGGGGGGGTGGATGGTCTACCGGACGAGTACACTGATCTTCAGGCAAGTAGTTGGTGATGTCTACGTGTCGTGTGTGTGAGAATGTCCACTGCTCCACCCCTGTGTATTTCCATTGGTTTTGTTTTATCGCGACAGAAGTTGAGAATGCGACAAGCGAGACGGCGCAGAACACCAGTCACTGGACATAGCGGACATAGCATGGCGCACAGGGCGTTGTGATCTGGCGACATACTCACGGACCCACGGATGACAGAGGTCGAGACGTACATACTACCTTATACTCTCTAGCTCCGAGGGGTTGGTAGGGCTGATGTGGGCAGATTCAAGAGTCAACACGCATGTTCCAACAGGGGTAACATGTTTTTGCCAAACAAAGCGCTTCTCCCTAGTGGGGCAACTCGGCTAAGAAACGGTACCCCCCGTAGAACCGATTGTGTGCTGTAGATATTGTTCGTTGTACACCCATTTCGTAGGGCACGTGCGATCCTTCATTCATTTGCACCCTCGTTTTTCTCGGTGCCAGGGTTTGGGTGAGATATGGAGATTCTTTCTTTGTGGAAGAGCCTTAGGAGAATATGGCACATTTCTTTCGGCCGAGTGGCATGCTTCTCAGATCGCACCCATATGTGTATATCGCAGGACCTGACGAAGCCTTCGTCGTACCCGCCCAAACTCGGCAGCGCTAATGCTTTAGGCCCGGCCCCGCATAGAACTTCCCAGAGCTCTTGCTGCGTCTTTTTTGGTCATGCCCAGGGGGCGTTGCCCAAACTATTGTGAATAGCGTGATAGCTCAGCGTAGAAAAACTTTGAACGTTTAGAAACCCTGCAAATCTTTCGTGGCACGTCATATCCCCTGCCATCAGTTGTCATCGTTTGAATATGTGATGGTACTTGTGGACGACTGCCCTTCCGTATCGTCAGTTCGCAGAAGCCTTTTCACGGCGCCGACCTTCCACCCCAATCACTCGTAATGAAGTATTAATAACGCACCCTGCTACGTTCAAATATATTGGACCCTCGATTGCGCTGAAGAGTTACTTTCGTCCAAGAGGTTTAGAGGTGTTTGGTACAATTCCTAACATATATATGCCTAGAGTTTCGACTAACCATAAACTATTGCCGTATCACTAACGCTGAGAGCATAGAAGGCGTTTTTTTGCACCTGTTATCTGGAAGTAGAACGTACCCCATGGCCACCATGCCCCCCGATGGATAGAATGCATATGGTCACTCAAACGACATCAAGCGCAAGAGACACCGGGGGAAGGCGGGGACATATTATAGCTAACCTCTAGGCTCGGAGGAGATCACCCACCCAGTCAACGGCCATATCATCACTATTCGACGATGAAGGTCTTTTCGTCATCAGGGTGGCTGCATGATAGCTCACAATACGGCAGAGGAACGTGCCAAGCAGCAACGTGGTGGATGGAAAATTTTGTAGTGTGCCTACCCTTGGGCACGGTATTTCATTTGAGTCGTTCGAGGGTACTAGGTAAGTGTGTGCCGACAGCTTTCGACGTGGCAATTCGATTGTACGGAAGGATACCGTACGTGGGAAACGATCAACAGCGAGGCGTAGTTCGCTTTAGAACGAGGCGCCCCGTGCACCCAGATAGGAAGGGGGAATACTAAAGAGGTATTGTAGGCAAAGGTTGAACACGCGCCTGCCTCCAGCGATCAAACCAGGAGTTGCCTGGACGCCCTTTTTTTTTGTCGGAGACTCCCTCAACCCAAACAGTTTTCCTGAAAAAACTAGTCAAAAATTTACCTGCCAAGTGGCGTGGGTTGCCGAGAACTCGCCTCGGGCATAGGTTATTTTTTTATTGCTATCTTGTACCGCCCGTTGTTTTCGCCAATGAGTTCTTCTCGGTAACCCCGTGTACCGTTGAAACATTTCGTGTACGACCGCGACAGAGAGTTTACGCCTTTTGTTTTAGAATAAAGTCCGTACTTGATTTCAGTCAAGTCCTTTCATTTTATTTGGAGGAAGTTGATGCAGTTTTCATTTTCACGGTATAGACATCTGCGCATACGCCGCGACATCTACATGCAAGCGAAATGCCCGCGGGTACGCGATGTCCATCCCCACTATATATATATACCTGCGGGCATGCGATATCCATTTGTGCGTAAAAACCTCGCGGGCGTTATAATATCGGAGGATTTGCGATATCCACCCGTAGTCTCATTGCTCGCACGTCTTGTAATACCCGCGGGTGATTGGGAATCTCCCGACTCGGAAGGCGTGTTTGATACGTCTGGTATACTCGCCTGATACCCGCGAACTCGTCTTTACGTAGTGCGGGTCTCTGCTATCCACCGATCCACGCGACGGTATCGCGTGGGCAGGCACCTAACGTTTCCGAGTATCGTCGAGGAACTCTATACCTTGACACATGCTACCATGGGGGGGGGGGGGGGGCTTTGACATCCTCTATTTGCAGCGGCCGAGGGTGATAGGTACTGCTAACTACCACATTTTTATTTGAGTTACGGCTGCGGCGTACGCATCTCCATGGAATGATGTCTTGCGTTAAGGTGGGACTAAATGAAATGACAAGTAGATTGTAGGTTTTGAGTCCGTCTTTTTAGTGTAATAATGTACAGCCACTAGCGCAACCATCTTGACAAATAGGAGTACCCCTTCTACCATATCCCTGCTCCCTTACCCAAACAAAAAGGGATACGACAACCAATGTTACCTAAGTGCTCCCCGACGAGTGGCTTCATCTCTGCCGTAAACCTAGAGTGCCCCCCCTGCCATAGCCCTGGCCCCTTCCTAAAAACGTACTGTTTAGTATAATAAGAAGTTACGAAAAGTGTTCCCCGATGAGCATTTTCATTACCTAGATTTATCCAAAAATATTTTGTCAAATGTAAACCGTTTTGCAACGTTGTCGGGTGGTTCTTCAGCTGAGCAGCCCTGGTCAGGCGCTGTCTGTATCGTAGAACACGTGCAACGCGTCGCGAGCCTCAAGCAAGGAGCAACAGTTCCCTGAGTTTGAGAACTGTCGACAATACGGTGCCATGCTACGGCAGGAGTGCATCGATTTGATTCGGAGGCACCCCACCTGAGACGGTCGATACCTCACACATACAGACATACAGATATTCAGCCATACCCAAGAGTTGAGGAAAGAAAGTGAACCACGATGAACAATCTCGTGGGGCAGGACTCGGCATATAAAAAATATTATGGAAAAACTAGAATACAATCCCACTATTTTGGGTTGAGGACTTCCGTCATTTAGAAAGGGTATTACCCCTCACTGTTAATACCACGCATCTATGTTTTGCAGGTTTCTCTTGATCACGAAGGCCGAGCTGGCACTACGGCTACGGGTTATCTCTTCGGCCGGTTCTCCGGTCTGCATGAACGCCAGGGGAGGCGCTCCTTAGAGTGAGGTACTGCCGAGGAGGAGGCGAGATCTAGAAGGCGACTACGGTGGGGACGGCACCTTTTAGGCCTCCTACTTTAGAGATATTGCAAGTCGGGCGCCTTTATTTTCGATTTTGTTTTGTTTCTCTTACGCACGTCGCCTTCCCTGCCGTAGCTGAGGAGCCTCGGCACAATTTGGTTGACCAAGACTACGTCAAAGGGATCGCTTTTAGGGTTATCCTGCATTTTTACAGCGTTACGCTTACGCGCTTTCGGTTTCAGAAAACGCACCGCCTCCATGGGATTACATCGCTCGTGACTCTGAACCAACATCGGTTGGGAGCAAGTCTTTCAGCGAAGTTCACAGCCAATGACGCGGGTGGGCTACACTGTTGAGCTAAACCGTGGGGTATACTTGTACTGTGTACTAACGGTAGTAACGGTAGCAGTTGCGCTTTATGGGTCACCCTCTAAAGGTATCTGGCCGGTTGAGCTAAGAGCCATCCCACGATAGGGCTTTTCTCTGTTGTTTGGGCCATAGTGTGTTTGAGACTTTGATGAATGATTGACCTCCTCAACTGAGAAACTAGGGGTTAGTCATTGATCAAGCACTGTCACGAGTATACTATATACGTTGTTTAGGTCTACTACTTGTGCTAAGGCATAGAAGCTTGGTCGAGTTGTGCGAACAAATGCCTTCTAAAGCATTTTTCGGGTGAGATATTGAGTTCCTCATGTGAGGTGGGATGGGACTGATGCTGAACCCCGCTGTGATACCGCTATGACACCGCTATGATACCGCTATGATACCGCTATGATACCGTGGGATGGCTCCTTCTCAAGTTAAGAACCACCAGTTAGTTTGATACGGTTACGAGTATACGAAGTATTTGTTTTACGACTAGCGCGTAGAATGGTTGGTCAGAGTGGGCGATTGTAAGCCTTCAGAGTAATGTTTCGGGTTGGTGGTGATGATGATGATGATGACGATGATATATGGCGCTCTCCATGCTAGAGGCTCAGAACCTTCCGCTGGACCCCTACATTGGCATGTCTCCAGTATCGAAAAATATATTAATAGTATATCATCATCACAACATCATGGTAACATCATAGCACCCCCCCCACAAATACCGTAGCCTTGGTCGGTGCACCCCTATTATTAACTACTACGGTACAACCGCACCACACCTCACCTTCGTACACCTCCATAACGCCGTATGCCCCATGCCGCTCTTCGATGCCGAACGCATCGCTTGAACAGTACTCCAGACGGGCTTAATCGGGGCGGGGTAGACGCAATGTAACCTTGCCCAGGTAGCGGCATATATTCAATGGAGGTAATATCGTTAGACAAAGATACGCGAGGACCAACGCCCGAATGATGGGTAGGGTGGAGTATATAGTGGAGAGAATTGCTACGATAGAGGTATTATATCAGTTTTGGTCTGAAATGTTTTGATAATGGCGAATTGCTACGATAGAGGTATTATATCAGTTTTGGTCTGAAATGTTTTGATAATGGCGAATTGCTACGATCGAGGTATTATATCAGTTTTGGTCTGAAATGTTTTGATAATGTCGAAGCACCTTAACCCAAAATCGTCGGAAATGTTCAGGTTTTTTTTTTGCATAATTCTTGTTGTACACCCTAGGCCATGGGATTTTTTCATACGGCATCCGTTTTATTTTCCTTGAAAAATCAGTGTTTTTGGTCAAGAAGGACATGTCTATCGTGTAGCTACCTAGTAAGGTGAGGAACCTCAGAAAAATAGTAGTGAACCTCTATAGTAGTAGGCCTCTGGACCAAGTCCGACCAAAAGTTGTTTTCTCGTGGCCGAAGGTCATATTAGTGGGTCACCTTGCGCAAGCCCCACACTATCGGCAGGACGACGTTCCTGGTGGCTATCTCCACCGCCCCGATCCCCATGGACCAGATCGGGCCGACACTCAGGAACCCGCACACAACGGCAGTTTGTGCTTGCTGGAGTAGTAGCGGTGACCGCCGATAGGGACAGCTATCGCTATCGCTACAGCGGGACACGCCAGGCTAGCGCTGGATTGCGAATACAATTGAGTTAAAATGACACATATGACGTGTATGAAAGGATGTGGAAGTGAGCGAGCTTTAACTTTATTTTTAGCCATGCACCGGGCGAAAAAGAAGAAGGCACGCAATGCTACGGTTTGGGGGGGTACTCTCTGTTTTACTCCTGCGTATTGGCCGCTGGCGTGAATTGCTCTAATCCGCGCCAAACAAGGTGTTGGGACGCCTGATACGATAGCGATAGCACTTTTCGTCACCAAAAATATCAATATTCCCGGACTCGTTAACCCACTACCGCTGTAATGATAGTTTTTTGCTGCAATCTTGTTCGTCGGTTTATACCTAGGACATGATATTCTTCGTCGAGGTACTCTTCGTTTTTTCACAAAATCAGTTTGTTGTGTGTGGGGGGGGGGTGTATAGAGATCTTTAAGCTAGGAGCCTCAGAAGGCAAAAGTGATGGTTGATGCACCTATACCGTAGCCTTGGTGTATTAGTGCGAACATAACTCATTGACTCATCGAGTCATCGTCAAAAGCAATCCCATTGCTGTGCATATCGAGAAAAGCGATCGAAATATGACCACCCTACCGTAGGCTCGGCCGTTAGGATTTCGCGACACGACATGTCACAGCTGTAACATGCTACACTTTCTTGACCACACCAATCGTACGCTTCCACCTCGCGAGATGCTACAGTAGTCGTCATAAGGTGCCTCCTTTCCTCGTCGCACAGCACATATCCACTTGGTCAAATGATTGGACGACCAAGACTGGCTCATTCATGTCAAACTCGATGCATGCATGTTATGTCCAAGGTTAAAAAATTCCGACGATTTAGGGTTATAAGGAGCACCGCGATTCAAAAATATTTTACTTGATAACGGTTACCCCGCGTCCGTAGTTCCACTCGCACGAGTGGCCTATACCGGTACTCGACAATTAACATTTATTTACTGAAATTTAGGGACCCCCCTTACAGTTACCTGGCTCCCAGCTACCTTTCATTTTCGTTTTTTTCGGTCCAAGGGGGGTCTGGCAACGTCTTTACGGCGTGGTGACGGATTACGCAACCTGTTGGCAAGTATGGGGCAGTAGAGTGCATCGGATCCATGCTACTGGAAGGGAGGTACGTTTGGGTCCCCCAAAGCCGTCTGGCTTGCAGGAATCCCCAACTGCGCAGCATCCAAATATATTCGATATCCCAGTTGACTGTAACGGGTTTTTTCGTTAGACTGCGCCAGCTGAGTAGAAATAGCTCAAGTAAAATCATCAAAACCAGGTTATCCCTGGCCGCTGGGATTGTTCCTCCAGATGTAAGTCCATTACGTTTGCCATGACTGTGTTTGGGTGAGATAAGAGTGGGCTTACTCTCCGACGAGGAGCTTTTCTGACCCTCAACTACAGCCCGCGTCGTCCGTTTATAGGTACCGCGTTATTGTCGATTCGTCGTTTGGCTTTTCGGGCAGACTCTAGTTTGCCACCGCGGTAGATCTTGTGCTTTCCCGAGAGCGCTGGCCTGAACATACACAGGTAGGACGCCCGTGCGGACATAGGGGCAGAACGTTTTCGCCACCACGTTTCTGCCCGACGGAGGTCCTTACGTAGTGAATAGACTACACTGCTGCCCAATCAATATCGTTCGAACACCGTAAAAGTTATTACGTTTAACAATCAAAGGCCCAGGCTACGGTAGAGTGGGGTTATTCCCATTATCGGAGCCCGGCTTACACCCACTCGCCCGAACAGCCTTGTGCCCTACTCCTCTTGTATTACTTTTGATTTTGGTGGCGCAGCTAACCCTAACTATTCCATGAGGGTGCACATCGTGAAGTTTATCAAACCACGTGAGAGCTTACAAAGCCAACGAAAAATGTGGTGACCGATCCACCTGATGGCGTTGAGTTGCTGAAGTGCGAAGAACCGCAAGAGGCCCTCTATCGTGGCATCATGGCTGCTCATCGTTTGTTTCATACACATTTAGGACGTGTGATTGTTGATGGGGTCTGGCGTACAGTTGTGTTAAAATCAAGAGTAGGTTTTAGGAGAAGTATGGAGGTATTCCATCGAGGAATCTCTGAAACCGTTCCATGGATATCCCTACCGTGGCATGTCTGCTACGATAGACGTGTACCAGTGATCCATTCCCATCCTTCCGACACGGACGGCGTGGAAGGGGGTTGATCACACTCAAGCAGATACCAGGAAGAGCACGGCACAACGTGCGCATTGGAGGCCGCAAGGGTGGTATGCTACTACTAGCGTGTGGTGCTGTTAGCATATATATGGTACTAGTAGTAGTAGCGTATGGTACCAGTACTAAGGTAAGGGAGCACCCATTTTCTTTGGGAAGTTCCTGACGTAAGGAGCTCTACACCAAGAAAAAAGAAAAAAAACACAAACACAACAAGCACAAACCTAAAACCGGTTATGGGAAAGAACGGTACTACTCTTAACCAGATAGACGAACCTCAAACGACCTAGCTAGGTAATTGTAGAACATAAACGGCCTCCTTCGAACGACGGCATCGTGCTTGCGTTTACCTACTTTAGTTGGGTACTACAGATGGGTAGGTAAACATGTAATATCACTTACTTATTATATATCCATCGACCGCCCCAACCTAATCCAATGAAAAACAACTGAAATTTGACAAAAGTTAATTTATTGACCCACATCACACGGTTCTATTCATAATTCCATTAGACTAGACAAGACTAGACTATTTCGTGCGTTGCTTGGCCTTGGGTTGTGACATTCGTGAGAAACAATAAATAGTACTCCTATTTTTGCATTTTTGTTCACCCGACAGAGGTTAGAAATCGTAAACAGTTAACACCGTGTCGGGTAGTTCGTGAATCGAGGAGACCTGTCAGTCAGAAACCTAGCATCCATGAAGTGCTACCCCTGCCGAAGCACGTCTCACAGGATACGGGGAGTTCCAGTGCGCCCTTGATATCCGGGGTCGATGGTGGCCACATGCTTGGTAAAAGCGGAGTTAAATGACGACTGGCGCCTCTGTGCCCTTGGTGACGCCCGTTTTGAAACTTACCCGGGAGGAACCGTAGCACATTAAAGCGTTCAGCGATGCGCGCATGCGCAATGAAAGGGGGAAAAAACTGTTAGAGCCATGCTCGAAACGCGGTAGTTTGACAATACTGAAATACCACGATCAACCCCAATGCATGTTTTTCAAGCGCAACAAGAAATGAAGCGTTGGCTTTGGGGTGATCGGCGTTCGTACTGTCTGTGGCATTGGGCGTGGCGTAGTCGACGAGGGTGAGCTAACGCAGGCCACGCACAGAGAAACGAAAGGCGCTGCGCATCTGCCCGCCGCACATTCCCGGGTAGGGCTTGGTAGTAGAATCGGTCTCGGTGGGTGTGTACACCAGCAAGTCCAGTCCGTTCAGAGTAAGCCAGGCAAAGGGCACAAAGCTAGTAAGATAAAACCATGAAACGAAGTGACGCGTGCTACGATAGAGGTATACCGTTTTTTGGCGGAAATTTTTTCTGAATGACGGAACTCCTTAACCCAGAATCGTCGGAAATAGGCCATTTTTTCTTTTCATGATTCTCGCTGTGTACCTAGGCCATGGGATCTTGCATCCGGTAGCTGTTGTTACATTTTTCTCCCAATCCGTTTTTGCCTTAGAGAGGTCTTAAGCTCCCAAATTGAGAAATCTCCTAATCAGTCTTTGGGGGCGGTCTTAAGCTCCCAATTTGAGAAATCTAAAAGAAAAAGTGGTGCACCTCGCTATCGTAGCACGCGTCAAGTCGTGATTGAAGGTGCAGATGTGTTATCAGATTTGTAAGGAGTAGATTATTAGAGGTAGGGAACCGAACCAAGAATAATCTGGCTTTCGTTTCGAGAGATAATTTGGGCGGCGTTTTGGTTCATGACTCTGTGGTTGAAGAAGTAGCATTAATTGCATCGGCACGACAATTCTGGTGGATCGTGTTGGCGGCTACACCAGGTGGATACAGCACGGGACGGTGATGGAAGAATCGTAGAACACGCGAGCAGAGAGTCGTGCTGTTGCTAGGAGCTGGCCGGCAGCTGCGGGGCCAGGTATTCGTGATTTCTGCGGTGGTGGTGCCCACTTGAGCGAAAGTTCGCCCCTGCATTGATGCGGGCGGGTTGGAGCACGTAGACATGCACAAGGACCCGGTGGTCACTCGGGACAAAGGCGGTCGAGTTGGTAAGCGGGCGCGTAGGGATGGGGACGCCGTTCAGCAGGCGTGTTTAGGCTGGTCTTTCCAGGGGGGTTGCCGCTTTTTAAAGAAGGGGGAACCGTGCAAGCTCAGCCATTACCTGGCGAACAAGTTCCTGGGCTAAAACCAAGGCGATGGAGGCGCCAGTTTGGCCGCGAACAAGAGAGCCAAGGCAGCGGGTAGCGCGACGTCCGCAGCATCCACGTCGGGCGACGGAGGGGGGAGCAGCAGGAGTGGAGTCTCTTCCAAACAACCGACCGGTGCTGATGGATATGGGTGCGGGCTCCGCCCATTGGCGAGGCTAACCTCGGTGATTGAGCAAAATCGAGCTTTTGACGCAGAGCGCACACCTTGCACATCCGGGGTCGGCGTCCGGGTCTCAACCAGGAGCAGGATTTGGGGCGAGTGAGCGCAGATCTTTGTTCCGGAATTTTGGCGTCCAGTGCACCCGTCGCTCGGTTGTAGGCTCGTCTGAGCGCACTTACCCCTCGGATTTTTGGTCTTGGTCCACCTTTCGTGGGTTAACAGACCAAGAAGAGTTGCATTTGCGACCGTCTGAGTCCGAGCAGGCCAAGGTGTGGACTTTGATTGATTTCGCGTCTTGGTATACTGCGTCGAACGGGAACCAAGAAGGAACAATTTCGAGTAAGCTATTAATAGCTGCGATTCGGTATTTTCATCGGATGGACGTTAGTCTTGAGCTTCCGATACGGTTGTACTTGATCTAAAGTACGTTGCAAGGTATCTCACGATCGCACGTATTAGCGGGTACACGCTCGCGGGTGCGCCTCCCTATATCGTCATGGGATATGCTGATCGCGGGACAGGACCTTATACCTGCTTGGGGCTCTGGAGGTAGAGTACTCTCGTTGTGTCTGAGCAAGTGGTATTTTTTCTTCGCCAGGTCAGACGAAGTATTTGCTATGGCTCGGGCGTAATGCATCCAGAGCGTTGTCTCACACGAGGGGATGTAGCGATTTTTTGTCCGGTGACAGTCAGTTATGGTGCTTGCAATGGGGTGGTGCCGATCGTGTGGAAGTGCGATTTCGGGGTCATAAGGGGACCAGGTTCAAGTGGGCAACGTGGTAGTACGTACACGGAGCGAGGTTAGGGTCCCGCGTTCGGGGTTGGGCGAGGGCGGCGGAGCCATCGCTCCCGTGGTGGCACTCATTTCGTGTCATGTAGCTCTACCCGAACACGCCCCACTCTGCTCGTACCGTTTTGGACAACAAGTAAGAGCGTGGGTGTATGTTCAGGCGTTGAAAGCGTTGAGAGAGGTAGTTTCTAAGTCAGGAGGTGTAACCCAAGGGTACGCCCTTCACTCGTTTTGCATAGGGAGCGAATCGCCACTTGCAGAGCCGGAGGCGATGTGTCGGATCGTGTCACACAGCGAGAAGGAAGGTGGGAGTCTGATGCATAGTCTATAAGGTGTACACCCGCAATAATGCGGAGGACGCGGAAAATGTGTCTCGCAAGCTATTAATAGCAGCTCGCAAGGGTTTGAACAGACAGCCAGGTCAGGATACTGTTTGGGGTAAACTGTAGAAGGCCCGCCGTAGCCTCTGGTGTGGAGGAGTGGAATGGTGTTGTGCCACTTCGGTGTCTCGGATGCGTTGTACGATAGATTTATCACTTTTCGTGTGCAATGGTTTCGGGTTCCAAATGACTTGTCTCCTCAACCCAAACTCGTCGGAAAAAAAAAAAAAAATAGGACATTTTTTTCTGGGTGATTCTCGTTGTTATATACCTGCGCCATGAGGTTTTTCATCCGGTAGCAGTTTTGTTTTTCTCCCAAAATCAGTTTTGGCTTAAGAGAGGTCACAAGCTCCCAAAATTGAAAAACCTCAGAAAAAGATGGTACGCCTCTATCGTGGTAGCACGCGCCCTCACTACTCCAGGAATGCGTACTGTGTGTAGAACCCAGACAGTTGAGGGAGGGAGATGCGTCTTGTTGGCAAAGACGTGTGGGCACGCCACAGAGGTGGATACTGCGGTAGATATGTTAGCCAGTAGTTCTCCCTCCCAAGCCACAGAAAATGATAATAAACAACGCAATTCGAAATATTTTCAACAAAGTGCGGGTTTAGGGGTTATTTTACGTAACCTCGGAACCGCTCGAGGTTACGTAAAATAACCCCTACTACTACTACTACTACGTACAGCTATCTGTAGTCCATGTGCGGAATATTGTTGAGGTAGCGATCCGGACTGCCGACGAGGGGCACTGAGGTTTTCTCGAGTCTGTGAACCTCGTGATAACGTGGTAGACATGAGGTTTGGTAATAATATACCAGGTATTGTATATCGCTCATGTAATAGGTATGAGGTGTCGTCACCGCCGGCGACCCTTATGCATGTTGTTGTAGTCGACACCAAACTCATTAGTATTATAGACATCGATCCGATCCAAAAGAGTGCTCATCCAACACGGCGGGAGCACGTCGACGGATACGCGCGCTGAGCAACGCGACCGTGGCATATACAACAAAAAATACGTTTCATCAATGCACACGCACAAACTTCAAGGGCATACACACGATATATAGATCGTCGACATACCCAACTAACACCTCAAGATCATACATACAACACAAACCATCGACAAACGCGTAACAATATCCAAGGGCTCACAAATAAGCTGCTCAATTAAGGCAGATCAAGGGCACACACGAATCACTTGTCAAAGACAGAGACACGCACACGAACCCATGTAACACGCGCGAAGTCTGTGTAGCAGGCTAGCACCAAAAATAGAATATGATCGTACACCTACGCACACAATCCAACGTGGCACACGAACATGCTCGGTCACAGGCAAATGCGACAACAAAACAGAGCACACCTACACACCCGATCCCGTAGCATGCAGATGCCTTCTGTAAGGCCAACTTAGCAAACCAAACAAAGTACCCCAACGTGGCACACGAGTGTCCTCGGTTAGAAGATAACCTGATCAAAACACCACACAGATGATATATGTATATACACACTCCCACGTAAATTACGCGAGCGCCCTGGGAAAGGTCATATCGACAAGGCCTAAGTGAACCATACACCATGCCACACGAGCATCCTGTAGAACAGGAAAACGCAAGAAAAAAAAAAAGCGGAGTACATCGAAGCACCAAATCAAACATACAATCTGATACGAACGTCCTCGGTTACAGGCTAGCGCAACGGACAACTACAGATAACGTCCAAAAATCATCGAAACATGCTCACAAGACAATCCTGCGTAGCACACCGGCGCCCCGGACCACAGGCCAGCGCGACAAACAAAGAACGGAGAACAGATACCCAGTGTGAAACCAGCGCCCTTAGTGAGGCCAGCTCGACAAAAAATAGAAGTAATCCAATGTGGGTTACAGGCTAGCTCGACAGAAAAGACACCCCACACATAGATTGCACACACAATCCCACGAGCACGCGAACTGGGTAAGGGCCGCTCGAAAGGAAAAACACATCCACACACACGTACCCAGCTCAAGCTGGCGGAAGTATCCACCGCACACATCGTTTGCAACATACCGGTAGCGCGCCACAGGCGCCTCGTATTTACACTAGTTCAGTTCTAAGGCATCACCACCAAATGCGTTCTTCTTCACTAGAATTCGAAGTATGAGCTTCCCGTCTAGCACCACCGCACGTCTTCCTATTGGCTAGAGCTCCCAAGCGTTATAGTATAGTTACATCTAGCACGATTTTTGGAACACTTCTTAACGAAAGAGCTCTCTAACGAAACATGCTTCCTAACTAAATTCCTTGCTCCGCCAACACAATGCGCAACTCATTAGGAAACGCGTTAGCGGCCATCTAAAGCACCGACCGGAATATTGTCCCTTCATCGGCTTACTCGCTGAGCGCGGCTCGTCGAATTCCTAATGCCACGTGTTGAGTTTCTCAACAAAACAAGTTTCCACGCTAATTCCAACTAGACTGTCGCCGAAAACGCGAGCACGGTTATATTCCCTTTTGGACAAACACGCTACCTACGCCAGTCGGGTCCGTAACGCCAATTTTGTGTTCCCAGAGGGAAAAGTCGAAAGGCGGCTTCGCTTGCCTTGCCGACATAACGGAAACTTTGACTTAAAAGACATGTCATCCATCGCCTCCAACATCCTCCTCCGCCCCCCCCATGATATTTCAGGCTTATCCGTTGCAAGGTAAAATGTCAATACTTTGTCAGTCAGTACTTCAGCTCCACATACTAATTAATAACGTATCTCCTATTATAAGTTGCATTGTTATGACTGCCATATAACAAACGCTATTGCCCTAACGATTACACTGAAAAAAATTGTAACTATTCCCCGCCTTCAATGAATGCAATTTTTCTCCTAGCTGTTTCAATGTAACTAAGGTATCATAACGTTGCCTCCTCTGCCTGCCTGCCATGTTTCGTTAAAACAATTGACCCAAAACTACACCAACTACACCTACACTACCGCAACACATTTCACCGACACGTCCTCACGTTTGTGCTCTCTACGCAAGTCAAGCGTCACCTTTTTGTTATAGCCCTCGAGACTTCGAAGGGCATGACTAGGCATACCGATCAAAGTATCGTTGTCTCGAGCTACCAAATTGTTATATTTCATAAAGTTGTGGGAAATTCGAAACTACCACGGTACAAGACCGCTACACGCGTCACCACATGTTACCGCCCTCCTGGCCACCGCGATACAAAACCAATAGAGCCGGCGCAACCTACGCCCCGATTTTTCTTAGCACGGTACAAAACCAATAGGGCCAGCACATGCTACCACCCTTTTACCCCACGTCACCTTTTTTTGGTTTACTCGTTACTCCATCGAGAACACGAATGGTTTACTCGTCCAATCTTGACATACACACAACACAGTACATACTACGGACTGGCCAAGCCCTTACTGATAAGGCCGACATGGCTCCCCAACTCACGGAGAAGCCAGGTTACAATACGAGTACAGCACTATTCACTACGTTCTTTCACTCTGCCATAAACGTAAAGATCGTTTGGGCATAGACTACACAAGAGTATCCAAACAACCCCAATATTTACGGACAGGGCGGTCTTAGACTAGACTAGGTCCACATCAAACTAGCTTACTGAACCAAAATTTGGTAAGAGTACAACAACAAAAACATGCCTCCTCGACGAAAACTTGAGCAACATTAATGGTATTCCTACAGACTTTCAATTTCGATTATCGGAAAGATGCCCGAGCCAGAAAACATTGAAAGGCCGCAGAAATCACGGTTGCTATTCGGGGTGTTCAAAAATATGTGGGCGTACCCGCAACGGGTATGTACAAAAACAACGGGTGTGCGCCACTCGTCGAGTACACCACCACAGGAGATAATAAGCTCCCAGTGAAGGGTGCGATGCATGCCTGGTCTCCCTTTCCCTGGTTTATCTCTTCTTCCTAATTCCTCGATGATTCCAGCTAAACTACTCCCGGGAACGTATTACGCTTAAAAGGACAAGGACGCAATATGGGCATCTTTGACCCGAAATAGAGGGTAGTACTCGTGAGTCGAACATGAACTTTCAGTCCGAGTATGGCGACATCGAGCTATCCCTTCCTCCCTTCTTTAATTTTATCCAGTGATTTTCACGTTCCCTACCAGGTTTTTGATCTTCTCAGTACATTATGCTCGCAGTGACTTGGTCGGCAATCTGAAGGGTGTCAATCTCTTTCAGTCCCTTGTAAAGCTGGCGGTAGAAAGGCCTGGAGGTGCACCTGTGATGTACAGCAGAAGAAGTGGGGTGTCCTTAGTTCGATAGCTACGGCAGCAGTAGTCATGATATAGTCATAATGCTGTCGCGGCAACCGAGTCAGGAATTGCACACGAAGCATTCGCGAATATGTGGCGAGCTCGAGCTTCACGTTCACGCATCCGCCGAGAACGAGAAAGCAAACAATGATGGCCACTAGTTGGTCCACTCTCCTCCATGTGGACATATGGACGACTGAAGCAGATATGTGGCACGGTGGAGGTGGCAGGTTTTGAGTCCAAAGTGTTTCGAATGTTTCGAATCACGCGCTTTCCAGCTGAGGGACGAGCCGATACATTTGGAGCCTGTTTATGGTTGTTAATCGAAATATGTGGCGAAAAGGTGGGTTTTAGGTGAAGAATGGAACTCCTAAAGCCAGAATCTTCGGATAAAATGAGGTTATCTTCGACTGTAGCATGAGCCAGCAACAAGGAAAGACCCTAGTTACCCTACTGTTGCATAGTCCAAATGGATGCGTCCCTGCTGCGAGAGGAACAGCAGTTGATGAAAGTATTTGTGACGGACGAGGCTGCTCAACTCATCTACTCAGAAAGCTACTTCATATCGTTGGAATGTCTTGCGCCTTTGACCTTCTAGACTGACGCTATTTGTTTGTTCATCGTGCTGCGCTTTCCTTTTTGTTCGAGTCAGTAGACAGGTGAGGTACCAGGTAGACTAGAACACAATAGCGAAGAACCGATCGCAGTAGTATGAATCACGCCCGAACTTATTCAAAAAGCGATACAATGAAGGTCGGCGGCGTGTCCATCGACTTCTCTTTACGTGGGCTCACCAGATCTTGTTGTGGTAGAAAGGGTGCAGAGTCGGAGCCATCCACATGAAACTCCAGGCGGCGCTTTCGCAATGGTCAGCCCTGTTTTGCCAGAAAAATGGCGGCAAACGAAGCGTTGAAACCGAACGAAATTGCGGCGAGACCAACGAGAGGAAAGAAACAAAACGTCAAGGAGCGTCAAGAGGTAATAACATTAAACTGATGCACACATCGGTCATACACGTAGTTTTTTAAGAGCTCTTATTTTACAGACCGCTGATTTATACTCCAGCTCGACTCGCAGGAAGTCTTACACTCAACGGCCTTCTGGCTAAGCCTCGGTCAAAGGGAGCTTCCCTTCTCCCCCACGGTACAAGCCTTTATTTTGATGTTGCATAGTGTCAGTAGATTGGGCTCGTCCTAGGGGCACCGCCAGGTGCACTTCAAGGTAGATCCTCGCGTCTATCGCAGTTGTTCCACACACCGCGGCAAACGTAATGTAACCCGTCGTTGATACGAAAATACATTCCGATGCCAATCGCCGACTCTTACCACGTGGTGCATTCGTTGTTGAAGTCGATCTTGTACTTGATCCCCCACAGGATCCGCGAGCCAAGGACGTGGTCGATTGCGTGAATGATGCAGGACAGGAAGATGCCTTCTTGCATGTCGAGCGGGATGGCATTGTCTCGCATAGCCCTGTTACGGCGGAGAGGATACGATATTTGTCGGTGAGTATGGTGTTCGAAGGGATAGGATATTCCTCGGTGAGTATGGTGTACGAGCGCGACGCAACCCACGTCGGAATGTGCGGCGCAGCTCGTTTTAGGAAACACAACAAAACGCCCACTTTAAGCCGATTGGATACCGCATGTGGTGCCAGGAAGAGGACATCAAACTATGCAGCAGATCATACTCGCGTTCTTAGTTGTTGTTGTGGTTGGCGCAATCCGGTAGCAAGGCGAAGTAGACCAGAGGCACGCCCCTTAATCGAACGCGTCAACGGTTTATCCCATGATGCTTGACCGGCGTTAGGATAATACTCAACAAACGCCGCTGTGACATGCTGTCATTATCACATCGTCTTGGCTACCTTGGTGTAGTTGAGGATTGAAGTAGATTATAGCAGTTTCTCATATGTTGCAAGCAATCCCAGCCATACACACTCCGTCAGAATATTGATGCTACACGTAACGTCCCGAAAACAACTGGTACAGGTATGGTGGTGGCAATGCTAAACTCGCATTAGCTTACTTCCCTGACACATGTATGTGGTGACACATGTATGTGGTCCGTGATCGCACAAACGCCAAAAATAATTATCCACACCGAATGTAGTAGATTATTTGGTACAAAATAGTACGGTACACGGCATGATTATTTAGAGGCTCGGTTGGGAGTGTCTCACCTGCGAAGAACGTGCCGTGCCTTCATCATGAAATCCGACAGCGGCAGCTCCAGCTCACTCCAGCGTTCAGTCCGTGCGTGGTCAGCACCGCCGAGGGGGGTCATGTTGCGCGATTCTGCGATTAAGGAGTCCCGCTTGGTTGGTGCACCCAGTCCCATCCACTTGTTGCCCTCAGTCCTGACACCACACAAAAAGATGGAGGCGGGTTTAGTTGTGGACAGATGGCACGCGCGCGTACATGTAAAGATGTCCCGGGCGGGCTCTCAATGCAGCATATCATTTGTTACGGGCGTGTTAAATCACGCTAGCGCATAGGAGGGGTAATATATTCCTCTACATGCCACGACCTTTGAATTTCATCTACTCTCCCAGGTCGAGGATATCTCGTAGCTGGTACCAGGTGCGTGTTACGCTTGTATATAAGAAATAGAGAGACGGCGTACATGTAAGGATGCTCAGTAGCATTCAGACACGATTCGTGCTCTCAAATCCGCGATACATTACTATAGCAACATACGAAAACATCCATTCTACAAAACAGAAAACCGTGTGTTGAAGACCCATTGTGCTTTCATCGTCAAGGTGACGGTTAGAGCGTTCAATCAAGTCGGGCAGGACGGGTACTCGTTACACGCCACAAATGTTCGTATAAATATACCACTGTATCATACCTCGTGGATGTCAGGGGACCCAGAGTTCCGTTAAGAAGCCCGTGGTGCAGCCATGTGGTGGTCCACGTCGACTCCATCAGCTTTTCCTTCAGATCCTCCTCGGACAAGATGCGTTCAACCAACGCGTTGCCAAGCGCGTGGCACTTGGTGTGAGCAGCTGTTGTCCAGTAGAAGTGGAGGAAGGAAACCTGGCTTTCCGGGTCGTGCAACGGCCGTCCGTTGACAAGGAACGAAGTGATCTTCACATCCCACTTTACGTCGTCTCCGCCGCGTCTAGTTTTCTCGTATTTCATGCTCCACGACTTGACTGCGGTGACCACACCTTCGTCGTACTTGCTGCCGCGTTCACGAGACACGTGTTCCAGCTTGCACTCGTCGACACGGATAGAGTAGTGGCGCTCTTCGCAGGAACGAAGTTGTGTCTGGTTGGTTTCTCCTGCGGGCCGCGCGGCTTTCTCGGACTGCCTATCCCGACGAAGGACGGTGACGAGACTGGTGCCTTCAACGAATGTCACCACGTCTTCGGCGGTAGGCGTGCGCCAGAAGAGTGCGCTCCAAAGTCCTAACAATACTGCAAACGGGAACTTGATGAAATACCTGTCGATTAAAGCACGATAAGCGAGAGTGGGGGGGTGATTATGATATGAGAGGGCTATCGTGCGTTCGGTATTTTTGCAGTTGATGTTTGTCGTTCCACTCCAGATTGATTGGATCCTGCTGCCCTGTGACGACGGACTACTTGATCATGGCGACGAGTTTCTGTCATGAAAACAGTTACAAAAAAATACACAGTTATTGACGCGCGCAACGACGGCGGCTTCAAATCGAAAAGGTACAACCCCCGCAACATCGAGGTACCGTAACACTGTTAATAGAGAGCAGGAGGTGATACACAGTTGCATCATGGTATAAAGGTACGGGATACCGCCGGAAAAGTGGCCGACAGCTTGCGTAGCCACAGAAGCTACGACTACCTGGTTTGTACATAGACTGAATAAGTACACAACGGACGGCAGTCGGGAGATCCTATTATAAAAGTGGTCCCCTCCAAGTTAGCCAGCCAAACGAAAAAGCTCTACGATCGTTTCGGCGAAGAGTGGAACACCGAAGCGTACATGGGGATTTGTAGGAAGTAGTGGGCCAGATATCGCAGCATAGGCTGCTTGAAGCTGTTCAGGTCAACGTCGACGTCGGCCACGATGGGCTTGAAGGAACCTTGCTTCATTTTGGCCACCTGCGATCCGATTATACAAAGGTAGAAGGGCGTGATTAGTGGTCGGATGGATGTTAGAAGGATGGGGTGCGGTTGCACATTTGTTGGTAGTATAGTATAGCCTTGATTATCGGGGAATTCTTGTTTTGATTCGCTCCGCCGATAACTGTCAAAATTGAGGTGTTCAGCGGGTTTTACGCTCCCTTCGTTTAGGTGGTTTGCATTGCCGAGAGTTCCCAAAGCGATCTTATTCAGCGGCTGCCACGGTCGGCTACCGACAAACCTTTCGTCTACTATTATAAGAAATATACAACCATTGAGGGTGGATCATCAGCCCAAAAATCGAATATGGTGTGGCTGATTTCCGATCGCAGTCCAAGAGATCAAGTATTGGTGTGTCACACATGCAGTGAGGCACGATCTTCCAGTTCCTACACCGACGATGGACGACAGAGACAGCTTTCGATGAATTGAGAACACTCCAACGCTATTCGAATATCAGGTACATACTACACCGTTCATCGCACATAGTGCTTTACTCGAATGCATCCACCGTTCACACATTGATTGGCGCCTTAGTCTAATGGCCTAGAATCAGAATTGCTTACTGGGCCCCTACTCAAGTGTTCGTAGCGGGCAAGCGCGTCTTCCGTGTCAACACGACCCGTTAACGTCACTCTAGATACTAGTGAATACCACTATGCCTGCTGTATACGATATACCTGCGATGGGTTGACAACGAACAACAATATGTGTAATCGTACCCAAATACGAGCATGGACTAAAGACTATAGCATGCTTCGTCGGAAATACACCACATACATGCAGATCTGTAGATATTGTACTATGCATATCACATAGTCTACCAGGAGGATATTGTAGGCGCTTACCATTTTGCCGTTTGCGCTCGAATTCCACTCAGATAACCAGTCGCCCAGAAACGTCGTTGCTTCAAACGTTGACCTGCACAGACAATCGCAATGCAAGGTCGAAGACAAACATGGTGGATACTGGTTGTAACGATACATGCGAACGCTTCAAATGTTGACCTGCACAAACAATCGCAATGCAAGGTCGAAGACAAACATGGTGGATGATGGTTATAAGGATACATGCGAATCCTAAACCAATCGTGTTCCTACAGTACTGGGTACATACTGCACTACTAGAAATATAATGTGTCTACCGAGTAAGTCTAATTCCAAGCAATCTGGCCCCGATACGGGACGGCGTCCGAATTGGGTTACCAATACTGTAGATACTGTAGATAGCGCCCCACACCCAAACCAGTAGGTTCGCTTGAGTAACGTATCATAATATGCGTACATAACCACGTCAAGTAGAAGTAAGTGTTGTCGTCGCATGGATGACATACTGCCTGATCCCTGATACACGCAGCGCTGGAGGAAAACGATACTGTTTTCCGAGAAGTTTCTTGGGTAGCAGGTGTTTGCTGTGCTGTTCATTATACCTTTCAGCCAAAGTGCAACAAGCTATACTATATGTAGACTACACAATACCACAGGTAGCAATGAGTAATGATAATATTCGATGGGCGAGCTACAATGTTTTTACACCGCGGGCAAAGCGATGAGCTCGTTGAGAGTATTCCGTGGACACTAAATCCTTTTCTCTCCGTTCATGGAAAACACACAGCAGCAGTAAATAAATGGCATACCCAGTAGTTCCAGCGTCACTTTGCCACAAAACCCTGCGAAACCAGCAATACTGCCGCCAGCATATAATGACTGGCCACGGCGAACGAAAGAATGCAAATTCATCCATTCCAGGGTGCGTTGCTTATTCTGTAGGGTATGAGAGCGGGAATTTGCTCCCCTCCGGCTGCATGTAGGCGCACAAAGTACACCTCATTAGTGCACTGAACTTGCAATGCGGGCAGCTTCAACGTAAACTCCTCATGGGCGGGAAGAAAAGTTTTTCGCAGCAAGAAATCTGACAAACACAAAGACGGTGTTGAGTGGTAGCTCGTGGGCGAAAAACACCGGGCGCTACAGCATTTATGTGCAGACGGCGCCGCTTTGTGGTGCAGTTACATGCGCCCGTTTACGTATGACTAATGTTGTTTGCGCGGGCGCATGCTCGCGGATGCTATAATACCAGGTACTACAATTAGCAGTATGGCGAGTTGATGTTTCCTAACGATACCGGGGCTATAATAATATTGTGTTGTCTTTTGTTCTGTGTCATAGATATTAATTATATAACAGCATCGATAAAAAGGATCTATTAATAGTGTACCGCACTTGTTGCGAAACTAGTCTACAGCAGTACGTAGTACGTAGGAGTCTGTGGTATGGGCAATATCGAACAGGTAGAGCGCGAACGCATTCAACTCGTTTTTTCGCCCCACGAGTTTGGTTCGTGACACAAAACACTACTTGTTGAGAAAATACCAACAAAGGCACATTCACAACTATATCTGTCTAATAGAGCCCACTCCCAGTAGTCTATAACGGGTATAGACTATAATAGTGGCATGTCTAAAATCGTGTCAGTTGCCAATCAGTGATACTGCCGAGAACGGCATTGCACCGGCATGAGTGAAGTCATCTGCATTCCCTGTTCCCTAGGCACACCTCGAAACGTACTTTCACACGCAGCCTTACCTACCTACATGACATCCTGTTTCACTTGGCAGGTATGTTGGACTGGACTATCAATAGTAACTTCGATCACCATCGCCATCAGACTTACCTTGTAAACCGTTTGTTGTGCTGTTTGTTGTTTGTGTGTACCGCACAAGTGAGTGTGCGTAGGTGCGCGTGCGCGCGTGCCGTGTGTTCGATATCCAAACCATTGCAGCGCCACAATAGTGTACTGAGATTACTGGTGGCTAGGGGCTGCCAGGTTAACTCGCGCCTTTCGCGTATTATAAAATTCTTCTTTGAAAACATTTCAAACCTGAATAACTTCACTAGTTGTGGCACCGCGCTGACGGTGTTTATAATAAATAGATGAAACCCCGAAGAAACCAGGGAAGAAAGATCCGAATATTCCTGAAGAATATTCGCAAGACTTGCATAGGACGCGGTGTGGAAATATTCAGAGATATACAGCAGTTGGTAGTATCCAACCTAACCAACCCTACCTCACAAGTGTGCGTGATCACAGCCAAACGCACCCCGTGAATTTTAATACGGGGCATCTGATGGTGGTGTCTGTCGATGATTTTCACATAACTATGCACACCAGTATATACGCCGCGCGGTAGATATACGTAGTGTAAGCAGAAGATGAGCAGCAAAATGCGAAATACCTCGTCTTTTTTGTGTCAGGTGATGATATCTGTGTTTATTTCAACTGGTTTGCGTACTTCGTGCGGGTCTTTGTGAGCGTTTGAACGACCGGAGCTGTCGCTCTTTTTGTTGCGTATTTCATGTTCTATCCTGACATCATCACAATCGATGAGTATCACATCTCGTATCTCCTCGACTAGGAAAACTTAAGTTGCCAGCAGTTCAAACATGTGACCACGGCTTGTCCAGAAGCTGGAAAGTGAAAGTGTGCAAAAAAAAAACAAAAAAAAACAACATTATTTAGCTGTTGTGTGTATTCTCTGCCGTAGATTATACTGTACAGATTAGTCAATTAATCGTTTTTGATTGTTAATCCGTGGTTTCCACCCATCGAAACCCGGTGCCAGGATCATAGAGACACCGCACCCACAGACAGCTCATCATGGGCTGGACGCTGGGTGTGTGCTGCTGGATGTCGACGGATAGAATGAACGGGTTGATGTGAGGAGCGCAGAGACGCACAGACACACCACCACACGCACATAGCAGCAAGGCCTGTCCGTGCTGATTCTCCATCACATGACAACAGAGTTTTTCGAGCTCTGCACGTACGTGTCAATAGCAGAAGAGACGTGCCATCGAAAGAGAAGCCACGGTTAAAAAGGAGCCGTTCGTTCACAACAAGCAAGGTCAAGAAAGCAGTAGCACAGCAGCATTCATTCGTAGATGTAGCAGCAGCACAAGTAGTGCGATATTGGGGTATGATATGCTCTCTCTGTGCACGGCCGTGGCGTGTACTATGCTGCTCCTTAACTGTATAATATACCAGGTACACTGCAACAGGTCCATGCAAAAAAACACCGTTCATTGCTGATGTACTGGTATTAATTATTCTAAGAAAGGTCGGCTACCAAATTATAAAGGAAAAATGGACATAATGCCATGCTATTTAACAAACCGGTACAATATTCACTCAAGTTTGTGTTGAACGCACACATGCACACCCTTTCAAAGACAAACCCAGGCTGGGTCATCGCATCCCCTCGTCGTACATCCTTAGTCTTATAAAATATCTAGGAACGATCTATTACTAAAACAATAAATTGTACCGGTACCAGGCAAGTACCCGGGTAGTCATTTTTATTATATTATACAATGTAGACTATATTATAGTATAATTAACACTCTACAAGAGTGTCTGCGCTGAAATAATTCACTACAAATTCTTCCGTCATGATAGAAAAAGGCCAGATTCACTCGGGCATGCTTTAGGTTGTGATTGCGGTGAATGTACGCAGAAAAAGCGTACACGGCCTCCATATCACAGGCGGGGAGCGGGGGGGCAACAACAAAATTTTGAATCTGGACATGGTACGGTAGCACCTCGACTCATCGATAGGGGCAGGCCCAGCACAACACCATCAGACAAACAGCAGCCCAGCAGCAGCACAACAGCAGCAGCAGCAGTAGCAGCACCGCAGCCGCAGCCGCAGCAGCAGCAGCAGCGGGGGCGGGGGCGGGGGCGGAGGTGGCGATGGCGATGGCCCCGCAAGATGAGTTGCGGCACAGCCGCTCGGCCTGGCTCGATCACCACGATGATCATCATCACCACAACAACCAAAGAACAGCCCGTCTTTTATCATTTTTTTTAGAAACAAACGCAGGAGACACCAACCGCAACCGCAGCACAACAGCCGCCGCACAGCAGCAGCAGCAGCAGCAGCGGCGGCGGCCGTGCGGCGTGGGTGGCGGTGGCGGTTGAGGCTTCAGCGACAGCGTTGTGGGATAGCGACGGTGGTTGACAAAATCAGCACCGAATACGATATCACGCAGCAGCATAGACCGAGGTCACATCGAAGAGAGCGCGGGAGCGCTGGCTTACTAGCACCGACCCACGTACGCGCCATGCTTCCCCAGCTACTCTTCGGTGCCTCCGCATCAATGTTGGGCTGTGTCTACCGCTGCCAAGCACAGCGCGCAGCAGTGCTGTGTGCTGCCGTGTGGGTTGTTTGTGCGCTCGTGCCCTCTGATTGTTGTGCCGGTGTGTCCGGTGTTGGTAGGTCAATCGCACGATCTGGTCGTTATTGATGGAGCTTCACCCTAAATCGTTCACTCAAATTGGAATTTCCATGCCGTTTTGTTGGCAAATTCTTCCTTCAAAGTTCGCTCGGCGGGAGTATTTGCTTGAATTTTATACTGTATTGAATTCCTTTTTAACGCAAACACGCAATTATTATAAAAATATAAATAAATAATACACTCCAGCTGTGAGATCGAAGACTTCGTCGAAAATTATATTATGTACAATATGTTGTTGTTCTAATATTAACTCGTATAATCAAGTTCGTGGTCAGGTTCCAGACACTCTGAGCTGAGAAATAACCCAGCGAAAAAACACGAACAAAAGGTGGTAGACTAGACTACACCGATATATCACAGCTGACGCAATTCATGCCTCCACCAGAAACTTATTATATGAAATGTACCGAGGACACACAACCCGTAATACGCGCGATCGGAGTATCACACAGCTTGCAAAGATGAGTTTCGACAAATATTTGATCTCACAGCTGGAGTGTATTTTAATTTTTATAATAAATGAGAGCGGGAGTCAGCCTACGATGTGCCAGGTCCATACTGGTGCATACGTCACACTACCCGCGCCTGGAAAAACCGACTATACCGCTTGCCTGCACCCAAGAAAGATTATCACGTATATATTGCGCATGTAGTGCCCATCACTACGGATACGCACGACAGACGCAAGTCAATTTGAAAAAACGGAATAAAGAAAGGAAAGAAGATATGGGAAAGAAAAGACAAGAAAGCGCGAAAAACGAAAAAGGAAGGGAAATAAATAAGAAAAGACAAGAAAAGCGAAATAGACAAGTTAAGAGGAAGCAAGGAAAGCAACAAGGAAAAAATGCCATACTACTAGCAGACCGTAGGAACTGACTACAGACGGCATTGGGCTCATAGAGGGTATCAAGTGCATCATCAATAATGGCACTGGGGAGAGAACGCCACAAGACGAAGAAGTCAGGGCGGTCTTACGCTATCTTGTGACGGCCATTGGAAGGCCCACAATTTTCAAGACGATGGTGACCAGACCCAGCCTTCACAGTCTCTCGGTCAGGACGCCCCTTAGGGTTAGGCCCTCCCCCCCCTCTCCCCGGCCGCTTAGAGATGTCGACGGTGGATGGCGCTGCCGCAGCCTTTGCGCGTCGCTCTGCAGCTTTGCGTCTCTCCGCCTCGTGCCAACTCCGCGTGAACAACTCGGCTCCCTTCTCTACACGTCGAAACCATCTGCCAGCCTTCTGAGCAGCCTTTCGCCACCCTTTAAATTTTATTCCAAAACCGACATATATCCTCCTTCGGATGCGCCAGCCAGCCCTTCTAACAATATCTTGCCCCCCTGAGTAGCCCTTACCCCCAACAAGTTCCCCAAACATCACCCTCTGTGGCAGACGCTCCTCCCCTATACGTGCTACGAATATAGTAGCAGCTAGTAAGTAGTACGTTGTTGTTGTCTCACATTATTAGTACGTACCATACCACGACGAGCTCTTTGACGGTTGCAGCTACTAAAACTATGAATTGACTATATTAAATAGTATATAGTTACCTATTTATTCATGTGCCTTTTTTTCTTTTCTTTTCTTTTTTATCCTCCGGCGGATCGATGGGGAAAAATAAAGCTTTAGCTCACCACACTTCCACGTATTTTCATACGCGTCGTGTGTCGATTTAACTCAGCTGCTTTCGCAGCCCAACGCTAGCTGGCGCGCCCTTCGGGTCCCATTGTAGGTATAGCGTAAGGTGTGCCTATCAGTGGTCTTCGTTACAACCCCGGCAGCGCAAGCTGCCGTTGCATACGGATGCGTGTGTATGTCGACCCGGCCCATCCGACAACGTACGTAACGTGTATACGGTGTCCAATACCCCAATAGAACGGTATCGAAGGAATGTACAAATCAATTATTACGTATCCATACTGCGCTCATCGTGTTCATCTTCCATTTCTGCTTCGCTCTCCAGGGGCAATATCGTCTTTTATATACATACACAATGTCAAAGCTCACAAAACAGTACACACGAGTAAGTGCTACGTACACACAGTCAGTTTGATTATGACCACCATTCATACGGCAAATTGTACAAGTAAGACTGATAGGGTCGGCTCACGAGTGGGATCCGAAGGGTGCGCCAGTTAGCGTTGGGTTGCGAAAGCAACTGAGTTTAATCAACGCACGACGCGTATGAAAATTCGTGGATATATATGCTTTATTTTTCCCCATTCGGCGGAGGAAAAAAAAATAAAAAAATAAAATGTACGAGCCTCCAACTGGTACCTGATGATTTTATTGTGCACTAGAATCGTAACTCGAAAAAATTGAACACATCTATCTATGATATCTATCTTTTCTCATACACTAACAAGATGTTGTTGTGATGGTCCCAGTGAGAGAGAAGAAAAAGAAGGTACTATGTACGACAGTCCCGCGTTGTTATCACGTGCTAATTACACGTAGTATGAAATGCTCGTAGAACGTGTACAAGTACGGCACTTGGAAAGTGTGCGTGTTAGGGGATTATATTATAAAAATTAAAATGCACTCCAGCTGTGAGATCGCGCGTATTACGGGTTGTGTGTCATTATTAAGGATATAGGTAACTAAACGTGTGTACCCACCATCAAAAAAAGGATGAACAAAAAATCAGCTCTCGGACAATGTACTAAACAAAATAAATAGCACCGAAAGGGAAACATGGGGAAAACCTAAAGGGGTAGCGTTTTCAATTTAATTAAGCACGCTGGAATATTCCGTCATATATTCGACCAACTATTATTTGTGGTACACTGGTGCTGCTACTCTGCTAACGGTCGACAGCAGTAAGCTCGTTACGGGAATTCAGCAGTATAATAGCTGTAGTACGAAAATTGTTTATACATAGACTAACAGACTAGTTTAGTCTAAATAATTAGAATTTAATACCCTCGGGTACTAAAAAAAAAGTTCACATTCCTAAAAATCTTTATTTCCAGACGGATAATTCCAACGTTCGGAGAGATGGATTTGACGTTTGTCTCCGAGGTCAAGCAGGGTTCTAGATACCCTCCCCCTCGCTAGGAGGCCCACTGCGTTTTCGACATACACACGCATCCGTATACAACGGCAGCTTGCGCTGCCGGGGTTGTAACGAAGACCACTGATAGGGACAGCTTACGCTATACCTACGATGGGACCCGAAGGGTGCGCCAGCTAGCGTTGGGCTGCGAAAGCCACTGAGTTAAATCGACACACGACGCGTATGTATGAAAATACGTGGAAGTGTGGTGAGCTAAAGCTTTATTTTTCCCCATCCGCCGGAGGATGAAAAAAAACAAAAAAAACTTACTGCGCCGTTTCCAGGGGCTTGTTCAGAGTCCGAAGGCCACACCCCGAAGGGCCTACGGCTGGGTCAAAATACCAGATGGAAAATAGGGCGGCGGCTTCTGTTATTGTTGGCTGCACGCAGTATATATATATGGACCCGTCTCGTAACACTCTACACTCGACACACTCCAGAGTTACTGGAGTCTGTCTGTCCTGTGTGTGACCACGGACTTGAGTATGCGAATTAATGTGAGAACAACAAACCGACATTATTAATGCAGCAAAGCATCTGGTTAACACTATGGTAACATAAGCGCCGCTGACATTAACCTTATCTACAGTGACACTAGATGGTTTATTGTAGTAATATTAACAGTGTACACGAAGCGTTAGCACGACGGCAGTAGTACGTACGTACAACGAAGAGCACAACAACAGCAGTCCGTGTAGTACTACCAAGTGGAAGAGGGGTGCGATGGTTATCTTGCGGCTCAGCTGCAGGATCTAACGTAACTCCAGAGGTTCTTTCTCGGGGTCTGGGAGCGAGATGGGAACGAGTCACTGCGTGGTCCAATTACTTAATAATGTCATATATAGATCAGGGTGCACGCACGCCGCCGACAGGTGGGTGCCTGTGCCGCTACTACTGCTACTACATACTGCTACCTACCGACACTTAACGCACCCTGGCGAAGAGGTTTCAAGAAGACAAACACACAGCGAACGGTAGGTATTATTTGCGTGATCTTGAGATGATAGCAGTCTTGAAATAACAAGTCTAGAAATCCGCCCTACCCCACGGAGCTGCAGCTCACTTTGCTGCTGCTGCTGGGCTTTCGAGCGTCGCGGCAGGCTTTAACAACCCCCAAGAAACAAGCTTCTGGCCCTCCGTGGGGACCTCTGCTGGCCTATCGTAGCTCATCTTGCGACGGGAGTCCCTGCTGCTGCTGTGATCGGTTGTGTTTTGGGTTTCTGTCTTGGTGTGTTCCCGCTGTTAATTCTGCCGTCTGCTGTGTTCTAGTTTAGTGCATGCCGGTGTTCTCTGCTTGATTGTGAATTCGTGTCTCGCGTGTTTCTCACAACAACAGGAGGAGGTGCCTTCTCATGATGATCTGGTCGGTGTAGTTTTGTTCGAGTAGCGTGTGTTTCTTGGCGTAGGCTGTTGGAAATTGGTCGTTGGCGCACAGCCTGCATGCGTACCCCAGCGCGCATAGAAGAAGTGTTCCGGTTATAAATCGTATGGTATTGGGCATGTATTGGATTATATTTTGCACCATGAGACGGTCACAATAGCAGTGCACATCACTATGAAATATGATATTTGTCGGATGTCAAACGAGATGCCGTTTTCATAAACCAGGCACACGACTATCTGGGACTACTGCTGTGCGGTACTGCTGCAGTAGTACAGGAGACCACACCACCAATAGCACCACCAGCGGAGTACGCCGAGAATCGCATTAACGCGCACGATGCGCTCCTATGATATACTTGTAGCAACAGCCGCTGGCATTTTGTACGCTACGTATTATCTGAATGGCAATGGCCTTTTTCAGTTAATAACCGACAATCAATGCCAGAGCAAAACCGACTATTGGATGCTACCGTTGGATATAGGAGGGAAATCGTTGTGTTGAGTAAAGGCAACGGACTCCACGACGCATTGGAGATGATCCCAAATTAGACTAGCATGGACCCGCTGCTGAATATACTCCAAATATCTGGGAATGGCACGGCTTCCCCTCGCACCCCGACACCCACACGTACTCCATGGTATATAGTACTCCATGGTATAGGCGCTGTTTAGTAGTCTACACTTCTGAATGCTGAATTCTGCAATGCTAAGATACCCTTCCGGCGGAAGGGCCGCTGAGCGAAGTGGATACGGTTTGCGCAACGATAAGTAGTACTACCACAGAGTAGCAAAGCAGGCTCCTCTATAATACCGGTAGACTATAGACTAGTGCTGTGTGCCATGCAGAAACACATGAAGCACCACCACCAGTAGATCGATGTATTGACGAGTACTTAGAGTTTAAATATAAGGACCGTTAGCATATTAATACGAATAATTCAACGGTCCTTAAGTTTTCGTCTACAGCGGCGAATGGACTCATTATTTCTGTATAATAGAAGCCCGCAGCCAGAACGGAACATGACATGATTGAGGTTTATTTGTGGGTTCGGTCTGGTCCATGCTGCTTTTTCTTGGAGAAAGCGGGTGTCGCTGATTCCATGCAACTAGCACCACACAGCACCGGCAGCACCACCCAGCACCGGCGTGTGTGTACCGAGCGGAACAGATTGAGATGTTTGGCTGGCATGAAAGCCGAATTTCGACAGATAGGAGGTGTGAAAACCACGGCCTTCGTACGCGTATATTTTCCTGTTAACGTGCCAAAAAGTCGTTATTCTTTGGTTACACCCAGAAAGAGACCTTGCGAATACAACTTGTGAGTAAGATGCCACGATGCAAACAAAATGTGCGAAGCAGGCCGGTGGAGGTCGCCCAACGAACGGGTGACGAGTTTACGAATGGTTTCGAGCGCGTCACCACCGGTCACGATATATATTTACCGCACAAGAGTAGTAGTAGTAGTGGTACACAAAAAACTACGCCAATCTCTTACCTAAAATAAAATAAACATAAATATTTGAATATTTGAATATTTAATTATTTTGAAGACGGCACGTTCTGCACTCTATCAATACTGCTGCTGTATGTATCATAGCTTCAGAGGGTCCTGTGTAAATTCTCCTATTAATAGATCATTTTCATGTAAACTTGCAGCCTGGACGTTTTTCTTTGTGGCCGTTTGTTTAGTGCAGCAGCTGTAGTAGTAGTAGGCGCCCTATACTAATGTGCTGGATACTTATGTTTTTCGTACTATTAATATCAATAATGTATATATCAGGTATATCTTATTGTCAAACGGGTATGATACCTGGTATACACCGATATGTTCAGTGCGAGCATGTCGTTCTCTCGGAACACCATTCCGAAGTTTACATAACGGACGCCCACATATAACTCGGACCCGCGCCACATCGCTGTCAGACGAAGATCGTGGCTCGGCGAGTGTCTGCGCGTCTTGTGTTTGTCAGGTGACAGCGGTGGCAGTGGTGCTGGTACGACCCAAGCAAGGCAAAATATTGTACTCCACGATGAACTACAAAGTCAGATGTGGCGTGCAAGCAGATAGATGTACGTGTGACTTTTATGCAGGTTAACCAGTGTCTGTAACAACATCTGGATAGCTCTGGTTTCCTTTCGGGTGTCCGCGTTGACACTCCACAAGCTTGGCGAACAAACAACGTGGCCCTGCAGCTTTGTTGCATTCCTTGCCTTAACTACAATGAAGGCACGACTAACGAAGAAGGCGGGGGATAGGCAAGTCTACCCCCTCCTACGACGTGCCATACAATCATCTCCTTCCTGGTTGTTGCAGAGTGTAGACGCGGATCTATTGAGATGAGCTGAATCTAGTATGCCATTGCAGGAGTGCGCATGAAAAGTGCTTGCTATCGTATGGCCGTAGTACTTACCTGGTACTACACTGTGCTTGTTGGTTGAATGACCACCACGCGCATATGTATGTCCTTGCCGCATTTGCGATGTAATTTTTATGTCCCGTAGTTTGCGACTACAGCAATTGTTGAATAGACATCTATACATGGCGAAGAGGATGAGCAATCAGCACGGACACCGGACGGTTTGAATGTCGATGGGTACAACAAACGGTTCTGGGTGAAGAACGCATACGTCGACGTACATGCGCGGCATTTTTTCGTCGACCAAAACGGCAAGGGAGTGTAAAAAGTATCAAGGTTGTGTGTAAGGCAACATTATGGCCAGGACGTAAGCGAACGGTAATAATCATATCACTAATAGTTTCCCTACGAAGGCGCACCAATCGATATTCCATTATGATTCACGTCTATCAAACAATACAGCACCGATTTCCCCATCTAATTCGATATCGCTTTTGGTCGTTCTGCTTTCTTGTAGTATCTCTTCAGTACAAGTACCTTGAGCAGAGGGCACTAGACTATCCTATTAACTACCAGGTATCGTATTATTCTAAATATAGTGACCACTGAGGAACACAGGCTGAAGAAACTCGCAGGGAAATAGAAAAACAACATAATAATAAGGAGTCGTTTGTGAGTTGAGGTGGTGCAATGCACTCTCAGATAGATAGTAGTGTAGAACGCATACAGTTCATGCTGTAGCCAAGTAAGGCTTCCAGCCTGGGGGGCAGCACCCCGTGCGTTACTAATGCTAATACCCATACTGCTAGGTATCCTGCGTTACTGGCTGCACGTCAACGAAAGAGGAGACAGCAGTTGCATGCATAAGGAAAATGAGGGATGCCCACAAGAGGGCTAAGAGAGGATGCTCCGTCTACCTACGTCATTTTTCATCGTACCTCGCACCCGTTAATGCCCCATAATCTCATAATTAGTAGCACAGACGGCATACACGGAACTCCTTGGCGGGTATCCCGTGGACCGTGTCGTGGATGGGCGCGAAGTACTAGTATAATCCGTGGACAAAAAGTACAATCGGGGACTACCGGTATGACTCTCAATAGCAGCCGGCATGCCTTCAGGCCCATCACACCTTGCCCGGAATGACTCCATGAATGATGAGGTTAGACTCACTCATAATCTCTGCAAAGCAAACAAAGAATAGATTGATTGCTGGCGTACACACACACTGCGTCGACGTAAAAAAAAACGAGAAACATAAGCAACAACGCGAACACAACAACTGCCCCCTTGTGCATGTATTCGTTGTGCAATAGCAAACGTAAATTGCTGGTTTTCTCGTCTATTTACCAGTAGATATATAGACTATTAATATGCATACTTACTTGTCATGTTGTCCCTGATAGAATAGTTGCCAGAGGTGTCGTAGCAAGTTTCCACTGGTCATGTATTCAGGTCCCAAAAATGTTATTTTCGGCTCATCATGAAGCCACCGCAACTGAGCCATACAGTGGAAGATGAGCGTGCCCGAGGGGTGTGCGACTACCCGAGTCAGCTGTTGTTGTCGATAGATTCCTTCGTAAATCCTCTAGTAAATCCTCTCTCCACCGTTCGTCCATAAAAGTACGGTCGTGGGACGTTATTTATGTGAAAAGTGCATGCCTCCACCGCATTGCATAGTATATTATAAAAAATGAAAATACACTCCAGCTGTGATATCGAAGACTTCGTCGAAACTCATCTTTGCAAGCTGCTGTGTGTGATACTCCGATCGCGCGTATTACGAGTTATATAGTATATATGAGTTTCGACGAAATCTTCGATCTCACAGCTGGAGTGTATTTTAATTTTTTTAATATATACTTTTTAAATATAGTCTATAGGCCGCAATTCGACTTGCAGGCTGTACGCCTTAATGAGCGAGATAAAGTATGCCGCCCTCATCTTATAACTTGCCATCTGATAAATAGTACCCCTTGTATTAATTAACAGTCGTATTTGACGCGGAAGTGATAGTATAGCAGGTGTAGGGGTTGTCATAGTGAGTGGTAGTAGGAGTAGTACTAGTAATTGCCTGGGGTGGCGCGTTTCTCGATAATAACGTAAAAACTGCCAGGGCGTGCACACAGCAGTAATACTACAAGTCAGGGTTGTAACGAAGACCACGGGGTTGTAACGAAGACCACTGATAGGGACAGCTTACGCTATACCTACAATGGGACCCGAAGGGTGCGCCAGCTAGCGTTGGGCTGCGAAAGCAACTGAGTTAAATCGACACACGACACGTATGAAAGTACGTGGAAGTGTGGTGAGCTAAAGCTTTATTTTTCCCCATCCGCCGGAGGATAAAAAAAAATAAAAAAATAAAAAGTCGACTACGACGTGCACAGTACCTCGTACGTGTTTGGGCATTTCTTTTAGCGAAGTTTTGGTACGTACTGAGAATTACGGGAGATGCATTTCGTGGTGTTTTTATGGTACATCCTGCACGAACTAAAAGAGCACGACTACGACGTATCAGTACCGTGTATTATGCTATATTTCACGACAGATCATCATGACGTTTTCCCTACGCATCGTCACACACGCAGAGTGTCCGTCCTCTCTTGTATTTCACTGTGATATATCTGCATCTTTCATGCACTTGGTAGGATAGTCGCTTGCCCAGGGCGTGGGTGTCTTGTGAGATTGACGAGCCTCATTTTTACTTCCTCCGATAACTTACTATTAAAACATCTATCTGATTCACCAGTTACTACCCCTCAATCAACTGCGGAGAGAAAATAATGATCTCGTGCCCGTAGTTTTCTGACTTTTCAATTTTTTATGTTGGATTTGTTATTATTGGTGGAAACATCCTTTCTCCCCCCTGAGGGAGGAGAACGCCTTGATGATGACGACGAAATACGTATCTAAAATTCCATGTAAAGTTGGGAACGATGCAACAGCCGGAATCGATAGTAGGTAGTGCACGTCCCTGTACCGCCATATGCTCGGCCACAAAATACCCTGTTATCAGGCCGACATGTGATAGAGGCATGTAGTAACAGCAGGGGACTCAACCAAAGCACATCATTCTGATAATCATCATCTTACATGCGGTGCTTCACTCCCAAACAACTACCACCACACCTACCTCTCTCGCCGCAGTCTTTCGCGTAAGACGGGACGCTAATAATGCTTCACGAAACATTCGGTCAATGTAATCTACAACGAGTCCAATGTTCGGAGAACAAAAAAACTGAGAGTTTGGCGGAAAGTCACAGCGTCAAGCAGCACACAGCCTGTCAGGGCGATTGAAAATATATACAGGAATGAATGCAGACGAGATGAAAATTCCAGCTTCATCGGAGAAATAAAGTGTGCCTTCAGGAGGTAATAATGCACTTCTTTTTCTATGTTTCTTTTTTTCTAGTTGACTTGCGTCTATCGTGCGAATGTGTAGTGATATGTGCTACGTGAAATGGATAAAGCAGTACGTGGACGCGTGCTACGATAGAGGTGCACCACTTTTTTTTTAGATGTTCCAGAATTTGGGAGCTTAAGACCTCTGCCAAAACTGATTTCGAAGAAAAAGTAAAACTGCTACCGGATGAAAAGTCCCATGGACTGAATACACAGCAAGAATCATACAAAAGAAGCGGTCTGTTTCCAACGAGCCCCGTCATTCAGGAACAAAATAGCCTAAAAAATCTAACTCTATCGTAGCTTGCGTCCGTGGTGGTCTTTCTTCTGGGGTGCAGGCCTGCAAGCGGTATAGTCGGTTTTTCCAGGCGCGCGCGTAGTGAGACGTATGCACCAACATTGACCTGGTGCATCGTAGGCGGACTCCCTCTTTCACTTTTGTATGTTTCTGGTGGAGGCATGAATTGCGTCAGCTGTGTTTGTGATATATGCGTGTACCACCTTTTTGGTTTGTTTGTGTTTTTGCCTTGGGGTATTCCGCAGCCCCAGAGTGACTGGAGCTATTCCTGTGACCACAGACTTGACTATGCGAGTTAATGGGATAACAACTACATACAACTGACGACTATTAATAGCACTGTTTGTTGAAATGCATTAGAGGTAATAACAGCCATCACTACTTACAGTAGTACCACAACATTCAAGAGGGAAACGTATCAATGCAACTTTTTTTTACTGTAACATAACACTCACTGTGAAAAAAACTCGACTAATAATAAAATAGGCACCCCATTGATTTTTGAGCAAACACCGGCACGCAGAAACGGGACGTTATTTTTGTATTTTCCGACAGGGAGGTACAGCAGTAGTAGTACTGGCACACTCCACTACTGCAACCAACAAACTGTAGATTTGAAGGCAGATACAGGTATAGACGGCGCGTGACCACAGGACGCAATGCGCGCGGGAGGTATCCACCACCGTTCCGGCGTGTGACTGCAAACCAGCATGTATGTGGCTTGATGAACGGACAGCGGTGACCGGTGTTGAGAGGGATGTATCATACTACATTATACAGTATCTAACAACTTTCTGCTTGCTATGAAGAGCAAGATACTACATGCAACAGTACACACGAAATCTGACTACTCGTAGGCCATAATAAGCATCAGCGCTACTGCTGTATGTAGACTATGTAGGTGAAAGCAAGGTATGCTCTGGCCACACCTCGTTGTAGTCCGAGCCGCCTTGGGTTCTGCACCAACAGAAAATGTGTGGTTTTAATAGTAAGCAGCATCAAAGAGACATCTTCATCAATGCATACATACAAACTATTAATATTAACACATACTACCACGTTCCTAGCATGGTCTGCTGGATGGAGTACACAGCACAACAAGGCAGCGGCAGCACGGACCAGAAAATGCAATAGACTATAGTGCGTGCAACATCTCCGAAGTTACCAGAACGTTCCGATGCAGCAGAACAATAATGTGCTCGTGTCAACAGTATTACGGTATGTAGTAAATGGCATGATGCCATTGTGCATTCTGCACAGCAGTACTTTGCTATTATATTAGTAGGGTTAAAAAAACCTCATGAGCACCACCAACCACCACCTCCTTAAATGTCACCACAATTACTGAGTATTATTTATTTATTAGACTATATTAATTGTACCTATATTACTTACTGCATGCAGTGCCAGCATCCAATACCAAGAACAAGATGAGTGATTTGAGCTAAACGATTTTTTTCACTCGAGTGAGCAGCGTTCTGCCTACCCCCGCACCTGGTGTACTGGTAGAGGTTGCCCGCGAGTTGGCTGTTTACCGGTGATGATCCTAAGCGAGTAGGCTCCAGCGCTGGTACTTCGGCAATAGCCCGTTTGTGCACAATCGAAAACCTTCGTAGACAGCGGCCGGCCGTGTTCTTCTTGGGTCGTGCGTTATTGGCCTATCGGAACGAAACCGATCCCGAAACGACCAGCCACCGTTCGTTGTTGTCGGCAGCGCTTTATCAATAGAGTTGCAGTAGTCTTGAACACAGAAAAAGTACTGCTACTACTGAATACTGTGCTGCTATGTAGGTCGAAGATGTGGGCCGTGACTATCCTCTGGAATGAGTGCTGTAACCCTGTTGTTCCTGTTTGAAGGAGTTGGGGAGGTATCCGACGGCACGTGTGGTTGTGGAGTAGAGGTGTTTACAGTTGCAGCGTTGTGCTTCAGGGAGATGGTGATGGTGTGAATGTGTGGAGGTTGGTCTTGAAGCAGGAGCCGAAGATTGAACGTCGGGAAACTTTGAAAGCTGGGAGAGGAGGAGTTATCTCAGACTGTTCAACAATGATGTTGCAATTGTCCTCCTCGCTATCTCGGAACCATACGCACAACACGGCTGCACAGCCGCATGTTCCCTGATGCTTACTGTGGATAATAAACACATGTTCGCCACAGACACTGCAAGACAAAATTGTCACGGCCGTCATCCGGGACCTCATGAGGTGTCGTAGCGCATAATGATACCGGTATTATTGTTGGTTTCGAGGGCCTGCACATATTTTCTGACGGTTTTCCTAAAAAATTTGGCGAAAATTACCAAAATCAAGTACTACTTCTCGCGTGGGTTCCCACACACGTGCGCGACTGGTGATGATCCACATTATTACGTCCACGTGCAATTCGGCGAAATCGGTGTTTACAAAATATCGCTTCACCCGCGGATTTGCCGCTGGGTTGCTCCTGCACAGTAAATTATTAAGAGTGACCAGAAGCGCAATTACTATATACCACTGCACCATAAATAAAATGTCTCTCCGTTGTGGGAAATATTCAAGCGGTTGCCTTACAAGAAAAAAAAAGTTTGGAATATTAGTAGTGGCATATTTGTATATTTGATTTTTTTTAAGGGGCAAACAAACTCGGTGATATCAGCAAACAAAAGGAACAGGGCGGGGGGGGGGGGGGGGGCGCACTTAGTGGAAATCTTGTCCCACTTAATATCTCCACCGCGACGTGGCTTGTTCAACTTAAAATTTGAATTATTAAGCAGACATTGTAGCAGGGCACCGTCCGTGACTGCTTCAAACGCGAGCAATCTTTAATCCTCCGTACGTAAGAGGGTATCCAAGGTCATCAAACGGCATCGACTAGTGCCAGAAACTTCGGAGAAAAGTATTTGTGGTTATATTAGTACGTAGCACCATGTATGTCGACAATGGCCGAACACAAAGCAATAGGTTTTCGTCGGTAACTTAGCCATCCATCACGCATTAAACATTCCTCGCTCTCTGCAACCCCAAGGTGATGAATAACAACAAGCAAGAAAGAGGTGTCCGTCGCTAACCTATCCGTTATTAATGAAAACGATACACCTCTCTAAGCAACAACACGTCGCAGATCTTTATACCTCTCGCGGCCTACACCTATCATACATAGTATACTGTAGTAGTAGTGGTGATGACAACTCCGTTGCTTGTAGGATGTCATGGGTAGGCATTGATTGGAACATGACTGTTAAGTTCTGTTGCACATTCTTCGAGGGGGGCGCGACATGTATGTATGTATACGCTTTTCCCGTATGTTAGTAAATTACCGGACGCGTGCTACGATAGAGGTGCATTGCTTTTTTCTGAGGTTTCCTCAATTTGGGAGCTTAAGGCTTGTCTTAATCCCAAAAACTGATTTGCAGAAAAATCGAAACTGTTGACTGGATAAAAAATTCCATGGCTTCAAGGTGCACACCTAATTCTATTTCGTACATAAATCGATGGCCTGTTTCGGACGATTTTGGGTCAAGGGGGCCCGCCATTCAGGAATCATTTCAGACGAAAACTGCTGCCTCTATCGTAGCACGTGTGACCGCCTTCACCTTCAACGGAGACGAACTCTCTACAATAATACAAAGAACGGGTAATTCAACGGTGTCGTGACTCCTCTTAACAACCTTTTGAGACCCCCTTACAGCAATAAAACGAATCACCAACGGGCGCTTTTTTTAAGGTGCGAGCATGCAACACGGCAGCAGTGCAAGCTGTGCGCGTGTTATACCGAGGACGAAGGTGATTGCATTAAAATTCGGCTGGAAAATTGTCGATACCTAGTCTAGCAACCCACGTTGTTTCGTGAGAAGGATGCTGCAATCGTCAGATGTATTTCGTCAATTTTTCCCTTCGAGGCCTTGCCCGACGACGATACCCGCACTAGAATGGAACTCCGCACTATCCTGCGATACTGCAGTCCATGCAATACAGTTTACTCTATACGACGACCAGGAAGTGACAAGCGATTTTCATCGCACTGAACGGAGGCACCGCACCAAATTCAAAGGGTACATACAGTACTAACGCGGGACCACAACAACAACCGCATTCAAGGTATCAACAATGCCAACATCCAAACCAAGCAGAACAAAGAGAGGCGACATCGGCGACGCCACGGCAGATACCAGGTATAAACGTGGGGTGGTGTTTTACATTTATTCAGACTATTTCAAGGCTTCCCGTTGATAGGTATTCCCATCCTCTAAATGCACGGACGGTGTTATGATATACACGATGTTGCTATACATCATGCATACATCATAGCCGCATCGTTGTCACCGGTCGACGTGATCTTGTGGGTCACACGTATGTGTGGATATTAGGTGCAGGCCGACGGCATATCCCATAGCCCATACATGCGTCGTCAGCAATCAGTACAACAAGTCGTCGAAGCTAGCAGTAGCGGCGACGGTGAGCAGCAGACATGCTGATTAAAAGGGTGGTACTCGGGTGCACACCAGAAGGGCATCCCTACGTACGTACAGAAGAATCAGTCACGATCGTGATCTCGCGTTAGTGCGGTGATCCTTAGTGCGGGGGGGCAGTTTTGTGCGGTGAAAACCGCTTGTCACGACCTCTAGACTATATTAATGCGATACAGGTAGTATGAACGCAATGCAGTGGGGGGGGTCCCACATTAGTGCGGGTATTGTCGTCTGGCAAGGCACCGCACTAATGACGGACCTGTATCTGTATAGCAATAGTATATTGGTGAGCTCGTCATGTTTCCAACGAGATTGATGGGCGCTTCTCGGGGTCCTTGCGTCGAGTAGCACCTGGCCAATAATCGCATGTGGCGGACTAATTTGCACCGATTTTGTGCCTCCGTGACAAAATACGTTTGAAAATACTCCGGAGTATCAAATAACAAATCGGCCATGGTTGGATTTGGGCTGGTCGTCCAACGGGATAAAGGCTGATACCTACTAATATAACCGTAATAAAACCGGTCGCCCCGGTGGCGTATCAGGTTATCCTCGAGCCTGGTATAGGTCAGTTTCGTGAGTTCGAGCCCCGCCGAGTGCATACTCGTATAAATTCGTTGGGACTTTTTCTTGTGGACAAATTGACTTGCGGAAAGCGCGAGAGCGTGAGTTAGCAACATTCGATGAACAATCGACGAGCAGTGGAATTGCTGAACCCTATGCGCGATAAAAATTGAAGGCAAGAACCGGGGAGGAGAAGGGATGACACCTGTGACCACGACTTGTCCAGAAGCTGGAAAGTGAAAGTGTGCTAAAAAAAAAAAAAAAAAAAAAAAAAAAAAATATGTTATAAAAATATTTCAAGGACGTCAGACGTGACTTCGAAGAATTCCGGGTCAATACTCAATTTGCAAGCTGCGTCGTTGGTACTTACAATATACTATGACATAATGTGGGTGATTTTTTTCGTGATGGGAGGGGTCATATTCTTGGAAAAAAAAAAACTAATATATATAGTCTCCATATTTTGTTCATCTCCACTATAATGGTTGGTGTTAGTATTTTAGAAAAATTATTTTTTTGCAAGTATGGAGGACAGCAAATTTTTTGGCCCTCAGAACCGAGTTCTAGGCCAATTATACCGTTTTTACTGGGCCGGACTGTCAAAAACACCGATACACTTATCAAGATCCATCGCGTAGTTTTCCGACGCCTTTCTGGAGTTATCCGTTTCTCCAGGGTCTTGTTTTTATTTTTGGCGCAACGAGTCAGTTTTCATAAATATGTAGACTAATCATTCTTGCTCAAAAATGGGGCTAAAGATAATAAGGGATTTTGGAGGATATTTGGCTAGAAACCATGAGGTCGTCAGAACTGGCAAATTGGACGAACAGACAAACTGCGAGTGAGTCTAGAGAAACGGAAAAGCGCGTCGGAAAGCTCTCGGAAAACTACGGGGAGCATTGTGAAGAGTCTGTTAGATTTCGTCTTTTAACTCTGATTATTCGTACGAGTACCTGGTAATTGTTTCTCGCTGGTCTCGGCGTTCCGCTTCTTCTAGAATCTGCCGAACTGCTGTGCTACCGCTCATTGGCTGCCGTTAACTTCTGGCCGCGACTACTACGGTAGTCGTGTTATTGTCTTCTACGGTTTGGTGTTTGAGTTAGATGTACTACGAAGATTTTTTTGTCTTACTTGTTATTGTGGTGGATTGCTATTAATATCGTCGTCAGATTTATCCCCTCCTCGAAGAATTTATAGTTTCCACGCACAAATTGACCTGCCCCACCCCCCCCCCCCCCCGCACCCCCGCTCCCTTTTGATCAAAACCAGGCCCCCACGTCGACTCCGCCCTCCCCTCACCGGTTATTCGAGTTACAGGATTCACTTGATAAACTGATACATTTCCTTCCACAGCTGTCAGATTTTGTCCCCCTCAGAGACGGGTTTAATAGTGTCCGCGCACAGACTGACTAAGATCACCCTGTTGACCCTGATAGCTACACTGTAGTTGCAAGGGGAGTCGCCGACCTATATCCTTAGTCTAATGAGGACGCACAACCGGTAATACGCGCGATCGGAGTATCACATAGCTTGCAAAGCTGAGTTTCGACAAAATTTTATAATAAAATATTCGATCTCACAGCTAGAGTGTTTTTTTTTTTTTCAAGATTTATTATGCTTTTCACATATCGTATATATAGTAGTTTCACATATCCATTTCATATATCGTATTATGTACAATAGATATTAGTTTTCAACGCTTGACTCAATATATTGTGTTTCTCTTCTTCCTTTAACATACGACGTATCATACGCTATAATACTTTTCCACATACCGCAGCTAGCTGTGACATCGATTATTCTCATATTTTCAATGTGCGTGTAAATACTCCGATCGCGTGTATTTCGGGGTGAATGCAAAAAAAAAAAAAAAAAGAAATACGGGGTGAATGCATTACCCTCATTCATGAAAGATACAGGTCGGCGATTCTCCCCTTGTTCTGTTAACAGTGCCAGCTAGTTAGTACCAGGGTATACCTGATGGAGCCGCGAGCCAGCCTGGTCAGGGGGTGTCATAGGTCACGTTCGTTCGTCATGGGACAGCACCAGAAAAACACTCGCCGTATCATCATCATGCAGGAATAATAGTGGGGAGTTTCTAAAGAAGCGGACGCTCGATTTGAACAAATATTGCGGCGTTTCTAATTACTTATTAATTCGAAGCTTAGTTTAGTTTCTGTACGACATATATATTTCAAAGGTATCCAGCTCGTCGTGGATATATCACAAGCAACACGCGTGCTAATTTGGAGTTGCGAGGCATTCTGCAGGATGAGGAGGAGGAGGAGGAGGAGGAGGAAGAGGAGGAGGAGGAGGAGGAGGAGGAGGAGGAGGAGGAGGAGGAGGATGAGGAGGGGGGAGGAGGAAGAGGAGGAGGAGGAGGAGGAGGAGGGGGAGGAGGAGGAGGAGGAGGAGGAGGAGGAGGAGGAGGAGGAGGAGGAGGAGGAAGAGGAGGAGGAGGAGGAGGAGGAGGAGGAGGAGGAGGAGGAGGAGGAGGAGGAGGAGAAATGCTCTGTGTGTGCAGCGCAACCAAGAAACAATCACAGAACTGTCGTCACACCGCCCAAGTTCCCACTAAGAGGCACCGGACTAATAATTTCCCCTACCTATTAGACTAATTTAATAGATAATATCGCGCAACATTGTTACTTCCTTCACCTCCTCCTGAAAATCATCCCAGGTACCTGGAGATTTATGGTATATAATAGCTACACTGCTGTAGTTGCAACGACCTATATCCTTGATGAGGACACACAACCCGTAATACGCGCGATCGGAGTATCACACACAGCTTGCAAAGACGAGTTTCGACAAAATTTTCGATTTCACAGCTAGCTGCTGGAGTGTATTTTAATTTATATAATAACATGGTGTAGGCAAACAATGGGTTTATTCGCAGGAATAATAGGGCCTGAAGCAGGCAGCGAATTGCGTTATAACTACTATTATTGATTTGTTAATATATAGTCTAAATGTATGAAGAAGCAAACAAAACGCCAACTAATATCCAGGGCAAGAGCGTGTTTCGTTTAGGTCTTATCATGGGACTTTAACTCTCCAGCTCAATCCGTAAAAAAAGCTCAACCCGCAGTGGTTTGTGGACAACAAGCTGTGTCCTCACAGATGCCTTGCCTTCTCCCCTCCAGTACTTTGCCTTCATTTCAATCGCCACACATTGGGTTCGGAATTCCCACTTTTCAGCTTTTTATTATTATGCTCTCGCGCGAGTGACACCCCCGTTCGTTGGCTGGTGTTTCAATTTTGCCATAATATAATACGAATCCGCTATGTATGGAACAAACACTGCCAGGTATATTATAAGCTACCCCGCGCCTCAAGACAACGCCAACCAGCCTTGTTGTCCGTGAGGCGCAGAGTCGTCAGTGGTGCTATTAATAATAATAGTATTAATACCACCATATACGATATATTAGTATTAATTAGTATTAATTAGTAATAATTAGTATTTATAGTATAGTCTACTATTAATATAATATAGTAGTGCCTCAAACCCGGTAGCGAAAAAGAGGTACCCCCTCTGACGTACAGCCTTGCTTGGTCTAATCGGTGGGTGAAGTATATGCAATTAATTTCTACCTTGGAGGGAGACGTTGTTGATTTTGGTGCTGTGTACGATATATGTTGGGGGGGGAGTACTTGATTTTATTCGTTGTTATAAAACTAATACAGAGATCGAAGACTTTGTCGAAACCCATATTTGCAAGCTGTGTGTGATTCTTCCATCGCGCGCATTACGGGTTGTGTGTCCTCATTAAGGATATAGGTCGGGCGACTCCCCTTACAACTACAGTGTATTTATCAGGGTCAACAGGGTGATGTTCGTCAGTCTGTGCGCGGAAACTATAAAACCTGTTTTTGAGGGGGACAAAATCTGACAGCTGTGGAAAGAAATGCAACCGTTTATCAAGTGAATCCTGTAAGTCGAATAACCGGTGAGGGGAGGGCGGCGTTTTGAAGGACGTGGGGGCCTGGTTTTGATCAAACGAGGCGGGGGTGGGGGGGGCAGGATGGGGGGGAGTTGGGGGGGGGATGGGAGGGGCAGCTCAATTTGTGCGTGGAAACTCTAAATCCTTCGAGGGAATAAATCTGACGGTTTTGGAAAGAATGCACCAATTTATCATGTATATCCTGTTCGTCGTACAACCAGTGAGTAGAGGGCGGAGTGTTCGAGGGGGTGGGGGTGGGGTGGGGGGTGGGTGGGAGAGGGGGGGGGGGGTAGGGGGGGGGGGGGGTGGGGGGG